>GL501517.1:9617245-9662566 GCA_000149185.1 Mayetiola destructor
TTGTTGTCACTCTTTCTTCTCTCTCGCTCTCACACTTCTCTCTCTCTCTCTCTCTCTCTCTCTCTCTAAATTTTGCGTCTGTAGTATTTGTGAAACTTTGAACTCAATTCAGAAACACAAAATGAATGTAGTGGATGGTTGTTTGTGTTTTGTATTTTGAAATTCTTTTGAAAATAGCAACACAAATATTCATTAAATTTTTGATATGAACTTCACGTTTGAAGGCATTCGCACACAGTAAATATCAAATGAATCGCATTATTTTCCAAAATAATTTTTTCATATTATATTTTTAGAGCAATAGTAGATATAAAAAGGCCCAACTGATTATGAACAAATTATAAATTCAGAATGGGCGAGGCGATTAGATAATCATAATCGATATTGATTCTATTTGAATCGATCGTGAGTGGATGGGCAAAAGGAAATGAGAAAACAAAAAACAAGAATTAGCTAAGCGTTTTGAAATGCTTTCGAAATGCGAAATGATCCATTGGGGATGGATCCACACCAAAAACACGAAATTCTCTTCATTGAAATTCAAAACGTGCATCAACTAAACTCAATGCTCTCAATACCATGCACACCATACTTGACAAATGTATAAAATGGTTCGAATGAGCTGCATGGGTAATTTGAAACTTTCTGCCTCTCTTCGCTTGTTATTTGTTATTTTTGTTTACTGTTTGTACATTTCTCGAAAATTGAATGAAACCATTCTGCGGCATATGAATTGCACTTGAACCAAATGAAATTTGTATCCTCTTGGTCTGTAATATAAGTTGATCTGCACCGAATGAAATCTAATGAAGTTGAAAATAATTTGCCGGCCTTCATTCATTTGATATTAAAAAAAAAAGCAAATGGAAATAAATCATTATTATTGCTGTGTTTAAAATGTGCAAAAAAAAAGCCAAAAAAAGTTTCGTTCTTCTTTTCTTTTCTTTTTTTTTTTAATTCTTGAATTGAACCGATAGATCATGCACAATGAAATAAGCTAAACATTTCATTGTGGAGGAAAGTGTGAGAAGATGCTGCAAAACTTGAAATACTCAAGGAGAATTCAATTCATTCAACAATTTCTTGGTCAATAACTGTAACAATTCGTTTGCTTCATTGCTTGTTCGAATGATATACATCATAAGCTTCACAAGAGCGAAACGATGAAAACGAAGAGAAGAAGCAAAAGTGAAAGAAGAAAGGACAACAACAAAAAAAAGAAAAAAGAAATTGATTGCATTGGCAACATATATTATAAGTTATAACCCTGTAAATTCAAGACAGATCTAGATTTAGACTTGTAGGCCATTGGCAATGGTAAAGTACCACACGAAATTTAACATTGGAGAATAAATATTTTATATGTATAATGCATACGATTCCTTTATGACTTTCTATAAATCAACGAAAAAGTTGAATGCTAAGATGCCTGCAGATTGAACATTAAACATAGAACATGTAAAAATGGGATGGAAAATCGGTTAAATTTTCTGCACGATGCCACTTATAAGCAAATATTAAGTTTATTTCCCTATGCTATAAATGGATATATGAGAGCATTCATACAATCGCATACAATGATTATGAAGATGATGATGATACTGTATTTGGTTTTCGGTTGATTCAAAGTTTCGTTCCACAAAAAAAAAAAGAATGTTGAGTGTTGAATGTTGAATAAACCGACATTTATACCCACGTGATGTTGGGTGATGATACGCTGGTTTATATTTTGTAGAATAGATAATGCGTAAGTATTGTTGTACGGTTGCGTGCGAAAACATTTTCTTCCACTTCTGGTTCTTCTTCTTCTTCTCATTTTCATCGTCTTATTTTGATATGTTGCTATCGTAAGAAGTGGCAACGTTTGTAGTGATTTCACTTTTGTTGCGATTTAATAACATTTGAACACTTTTGGATGATGTTTACACTTTCATTGAGGGTTTATGGTTGTTTATTCCGATGGGAAAACTTTGTATTGCATTGCTATTGGAATTCCATCATCAGTTGGCCCCAGTGGGCAAATTTCATTTTGCAATATCGATAATGATTAAACCCGCTGAAATTTTATATTTCCAAAGTATTCAATCTCTAAATGATATCTCTTATCTTTCAATTATATCAATTATTATCAGAAAGAAATTGGTAGAGCTCAATGCATTCGAAGTCTATACATTGTAAATTGTACATCGTACGTGATATGTTTGTTGAACGCATTTGTACGGATTTCTTATCAAATGTTATCAGCTATCAGAAATCGGCCTTTAAGCGCACTTTGTAGTACATATATATATATATTCAATCGACATTCCACGTTAAGCAAACAATGATTAATTACCAGTTGATGATTGTAAATTGTAAACCGATGCCTTTGCTCGTCAACAACACTCGATTTCCAATTCGTTTTTGAAATGTAATTTTTATTCTGTCATCAGCAAAACGGAAAGCATTTGTTACCAAGTGAGTGAATTTGAATTTTGCAAAACTCACATACTCATCCTTTCCATTGAAAATTCCCAAAACAAGCAATTTTTATTACAAAATATCGTTTCTGGTTTGTTTGTGTAGGACCAGCATTAGCATGAGAAAAATGATTTGCAATGCTTTACAATTGTTTCCATATTCCGCACAAATTTTAGCATACATTGTACATTGTACACATACAGTGCAGGCAAAATAACCTTTGTGTTTTTTCTCTTTTTTTTTCATTGTATTCAAATAAACAGGTGTTCACAATACACAATTCCAGTGTTTGCTTGCATGCATATGATTCCTTTCCGTATATTCAGTGCTCAATTTTTCAATTGAAGTGAAACGTGTTAACGCTCACATTTCAATGATGTGCCGTTGATATTTCAATTTCAATTTGATTCTTTCAAGTTTTTCTTAGTTTTCTTCTTGAAGCAACTTTTGTTTGAAACTTCCGTTGTTCATGTCTTATGTCTATTTAGATTCAGTTGCTGGATGTTTTTTTATACACCACAGGTGCATACTACATACACCAAAAGTGTATATCAATTGTGCTCTTTTCTCCGTCCACTCTTTGGACGAACTTTTGACCAACTTCTAGTGGTCGGATCGAGTTCAAATTTCGGATCTCTCTGTTTCAGAAAGTTTCTAAATATTTTCGAAATTTTTCAAAAACTTCAAATAATTTGAAATTTTTTCAATGTCTGACGTCAAACCATGAAAAATTTGTTTGGAAAGCTGAGAAACACAAATATATAAAAAAAAGAGTGATTGAGTAAGGGCCTTCGATTGTATTTAATTCGAAAATCTTTCTTTTGAAATCGTCATCTTTTTGTTTTAACTTTGAGTTATATACGACCTATGGTTCTTACTGGTGAACGCAGTAAAAAAAAAAATTTTTTGTCTATACTTGGTTTTTTCTTCTTTTTACTTTTTGTGAATGTCCCATTCGGATTTCATTCAGCAAGTTGATTATTTACACAGTTTCATTTTTATACCGGAAATACGAATATTTTCCCCCTCCCTTCGACTCTTTTTTGTTCACCATTAACATATGAATATGAATTGTAAATTCAAATTCAATGGTATTCGTTGTGTGATCTTTCAATTATATCACAATGTGTTAATATTTTCTTTCTCATTAAAATATGTTCTTTCTGTCTTCTATTCATTATACATTATACTGAAACTTGAAAATATAAACAGAACAACAATCAACAACCATCATAATGGCCGCTTAATACAAAAGTTTGTCGTTCTTTCGAGGAATAAAATGGGTAAAAAAGCAGATCTTAAACAAAATACAGAAGCAGCTCGACGGCTCAATGACAATGCCACATTTGAAATGCATATATGATGCGGGCTGCTATATGTATAGTTCAGCTGAATGCCTGATTTTCTTTCATCGCATATAATAATGTTCATCATTTCTTTTTTCTTTTTTTTGCCGTAAATTTTCTGTGTGCTTTTTTCGAATGTTTTTGTTTAATAAATAATGTTTATTTATTCGGAAGAGACATATTTTTTCACGTCTTATGAACATGTTGATGCTCACGTGTACACAAGCAATTGGAAATAAATGAAAAGAAAAAGAGCATAAAATTACATGAATTGAAGGCATTCGAGGCAGAAAAAAAAAAATGAAAAAAAGTAATTTTAATGAAACACACAAACAATCATATAAACATTTTGTGTATGTTTATAATGCGAACCAAACGATTTACCCTTTTACGACTGTATGCCTATTTCATGTCAGCCCATTTCAATTTGTTTCCTTTCTTGTTGTCATCATCGTCTGTCATCTATGCTCTATACACGAATGAAATCCATTCGCTTGAAATCATTTCAAAGGTATCATTGATGTTTACGTAATAATAATGATAATAATTGCATTGTGTTGAGCTTATCCAACTGGGAAATGGATGAATGATAGACAAGGTTCGATTACAGTAACAATAAAACCTGAGCATTCAATATTTATACATAATGGGGCAAATAAATATTATAGGTACACGTGTACAGAGCACACACTCATATATTTGAAACATGAAGAAGCAAATAAAACAACAATGATTTGATTTGATTTGAATTGAATCAGAGCAATGCTATTCAGTCAGTGTCATATTGCAATAAGAAATGGTAAAAGTGAATGGATAAACGGAATTTCAAAAATGTACATACTAGTACTATAATATGTCCAATATCCATGGCCAATCCCGAGATAACCACAATTTTTCACTCTAATTTCCCCCATTGTTTCATCATGACATGGCAGGGAAGTTTGAATCTAAATCAAAGCATTTTGTGGTTTTGTTGACATCAATTGTGCCCGCACACATGTCCGTCCAAACAAATGGGGCAAATGTGCAGGCCTTCCTTTTATATTATTCTCCAACATTTATTAACAAATGATGATTGTTAACCGAAAAGACTACCGGTGAAACGCACAAATGCCTCCAATTCAAATAAAAATCTTTTCACATAAATGCATAAATTGCTGGAATTGCTTTTGAAAACGTGCAACCAATTTAACAATAAAAGTATATGCCTTAGAAACTTAACTTTGAAAGATGTCCAGACCACCATTCACTCAAATAAGCATTAAGCATTGAACATATGTTTGTCATATTGCTAATTCTTAAGCTTATTCTAAAATGTTTTGTTGCTATTAAATCAGTTTATAGCAAATCTGTGAACATAAGGAATATAATCCAAAATCATCCACTCTCGCTGTAAGACAGAAAAACCTCTTGAAGCGGTTAAGAACATATTTGGATGGCAATTGCTCTTTTAACCAACATTCAATAAAATTTTATTTGGGTTTGATGCAAACAATGTCGCATACACACCACACACACACACACACATATTTCATATTTATATGAAACAACAATTTGATATCTGAACATTTGAGTTGTCGCTTCATGTAGACAAATTGTCTAGCCATTCATTCGACGATTCGTAAATGGAAAATTTTATTCTGAATTTTTTGAGAAAAATGGTTCAGTGATTTACGGAATGCGATTCTCATTTTTCAACGAAATATGATTAAATTGAAAGATTTCCATCCTAATTAAATAATTGTTTAGAATATATGCCTGGGTGTAAACAAATCATCCAAAGTGAAACATTGGAATTCATTCGTCTTCGTAATTAATGTAAATACTGAAGAAATATCTCGGCACCAAATGGATCAACACAACTCTCATTATGATGTTCGAAAATCTTTTTATTCAATTCTTTTTGTTGTAATTAAATTCATTCCCGTCTTATTCATTCCAATATTCTCAATTCAGTTGCAAAATCAGCATTCCAAATCCGAATTATGTTCCATGCATTGCGGATGTTTTTCCATGATTTTTTCCTTTTTTTTTTTGTATTCGGTTGTTGTTGTTCTGCGTTTTCCATTCCATATATGAGAATACATTTTGAAAAATTGTTTATTTGGGTCTCAACTTCTCAACCAACCGTTAACCAAAAAATAAAATCACAACCAACAACTCACAGTTTGAAGTTTAGAACATTTGGATTTGTGTTTTGTTTCATTGGATTTCATTCAATTAATGAATGGATTTAGAAAATTTAAAATATCAATTTTGTTTTCTCATTCTTCTTGTTTGGTTTAGTTTTGATTGGCGTAGCAACGGATATATCATATCATGGTAAACCAGCCGGAATATATTTAATGTAAGTCAACCACTTTAACTTGATAAAGTTTTTTTCAATTCTCAGCAGTAGCTAAGGGATTTCGTTAGTTAGCCACATCTGTCGAGTGATCCAAATTAGCAAATGAACATTCATTCAGAGCATTTTCTATAACATGTATTTTAATTATTATTATTGCTATAATTTGGACTTTTTGATCGTTTCATTCACTAGCATTAGAAGCTTTCAAAATAAAAATGTTTCGATGATAATAATAATTATTCTCAACGATTAAATTTTAACATTTTACAGTTTTGCTTCGATAATAGTTTTTCTACTGGAAACCAAATGGGTTCTCACATTGTTTGTCGATTTGCTGAATAATGGGTAAGTTTTGTACAATACAATGTACAATGAATTCTATTAATATGATATGCGAGATGTGTAACGAATAATGTGTATTGCGAAAATTCAACTTATTTAAATAATATTAATAATAAACAGAAATTTGTATTGTAAATGTGAATGGTTTTTTCTTTTTATTCTTTCATTCTGTGCATTTACTATTTGCACAGTTATTGCTATCTCTACGACATGGCGACATCTCAAAATATCATATTTAATTTGTGCATCTTTTCCATTCTGAAACTTTATACATTTTTTGTTTGTTTGTTTTTTATTTTTCAATTCAATATGTATATTTGGGGCGACATCGTTATGGAATCGAAATTGGATATCGAAGAAATGAAATGAATGTTTGCTGTTCATTCTGCTGGTGGTTGAATAATAAATTGAGTGGATGGAGATTGTCACCATTTTATATTGCATTAGGAGTTGCATTGTTGATGTGGCCAAATTCACTTTGGCTTAGCTCAGTTGCTGGTGTTCAGCTATTGCTTTTGGCCATTCTCCGACTTTTTACAGTTATTCGTTATCAAAATAGCACAAATAAATGCGAAACACTTCTACAAAAGCAGCCCAACAGTCGAGAATATTTTGACAAGTAAGTGAAAATACAAGAAGGGTGACCCGCAACAGCAAAGGTAGCTCTAACAGTCTCAGACATGATAATTTTAATAATGATATAAAACACAAAACATGGAATTATGATTGATGAAAATGTTGATGAAACGCTTCTGGCTATTATTTTTCCATTGAAAGAAATAATTGATTCAATGCTTATTAGAGAACGAAAAAAAATTGTAAATTCAATTTTATAGCTTTGCGTGTTGCGTGTTGCGTGCTGAGCGTTGAGTATTATCCACATTTTCACCAATCGAAGTAAGTGTAAAATTTTACATGAAAACAAAAGCCATTATTAACACTTCCGGCTCGGACAATGGATTATTTGGCAAACTTTATGGCTTAAGCTTTAGTCAAAAACAATTAATTTAGTTGAATGGAGCATTGCTTTTTATTTTCTTGGCTCTTCAATGGTAAAGCCTATCCCAGCCTCAAGAGGAATGCATAAATGAAAATTCGGCCCAAAAATCTATTAACATTAATTGGGTGGGGAAAAAACGAAAAAAGAATTCAATTCCCTCAGGTCTACGTAAAAATCTAAACAAATTCCCTATAAAAAGTTTTATTCAAAAGTGTCCAACTGTCAAAAATCGTTGAATATCTTTCAATCTTCAATCGGCTTCTTCCATTAATCGCATTTCAAAGCTCATTTGTGAACTGTTTATGCCAAAAAGGCACGAGGGAATTCAATAGCGGTTTGTCAATGACAAATTGTCATTGACATGAGTAGAAAGTTTTTGCCCAAACACGGCCTCCCCCAAACAGTTCATCCCAAAGAAATTGAATAAATTTCATTTCAATTTCAATTCAATAAACACTGACATGAAATCGATTTGACATTAATTGTAAACATTTAAATGTAAATCAAGCTCACCGTTATCAATATCTTTTTCCCCTTTTTTTCTACGTCTTACATATTTCTAGATTGGATAACGTGTCGGATATTATAGACGATAGTATGCCAGCACCAGGACGTACATTAGACGGCGAAGAGCTCATCGATGACGTCTAATCGTTCAAAGTTCTGAGTTTGGAACCGAAACCATGGGTGAGAAAAGAAAAACAACTGCAAACAAAGGAAAAGAGTTACGAAAAGAAAATCGAGACAATAAAACTGTTTAGAACGAAAATTGAACGCATATCATTACATTGTAAATGAAATTAGCAACCGAAATACGGTTCTGACAACGTGGTTCAACGTTGTGATACACTTTGTACAATTTAAAACACAGAGTAGAACATCAAAGACATTTAAGCCGAAAACCTTTGGATAATTCCAAAAAGGAGACAAACATACTTACACATCACTAACATCACCGACAACATCAAATCAACACAAATACAATATTTTGCTGTTGCTCGATTTTCATTTTGAACAATTTGTTTGTGGATTTGATTGAAACTTGGAACGGATTTAATGCAGCTTTGTGCTACGTACGACGTATACGTCGTTTGCTAGCGATTATCACAATATTATTGATGTCATCAACCGATGAAAATGAACATTTTAATGTGATTTTAAATTAAAACAATCTTTTCAATGGATTGCTCCCCATTTTCCTCCACAAGATTTTATTGCTACGATTTGGACAATTTGAATCAATGAATAATTTTACAGTGAAGTAAATGCGACTCTTGCATTTGAATGTTGGATTCATATTGAAAAGTGCCTTACTAGAAATTGTTTAGAAACTTAGCACACAATTTATGCAATTCATTCGATTATTATTATTTTTATTGTTATTATTATTATTATTATCAACATTATGAACAGTAGTTTATCTTTCTTCAAATGGGAAGATGGTTAGAATGTTTAATTGAAGAATTTATGGATCTATTTGTTAGGGCAATGCTGCATAAGCTTATTTATGAATTTAAATAATTCAATAACAAATAAAAATAATAGAACGAAGACAGTCATTACCAATTTTGTTGGCAACAGAACCATTTTCCGCAAAAAATGAATATGCGCCAAATCCCTAGAAACATCTCCAATGATATGCAATAATGATGCATGATATGAAAATAATAATAATCTGAATATTGATTATAATCAATGCCCGATCGTGTAAAATACCAAAGTAGAAAATGTTTATTTGTTGTATAATTAAGATTTGTAAATTATAATTGCAATTAATAAACAAAATTGAAACCAAATAATTTCCGAACAAGATTTGCTTTAATGATTTGACTAGGTGACGTCGTTGAAAAAGAGAAATAATTTTTTTCTTCTTTTTTAAAAAAAAAAAAAAAGAAAAACATTCTCAATGAATGGTAAGCTCTGATGTCATTTCACTACGTATGATCGATAATTTATTGCCTACCTTGGTGTCGCAATTTGGCATTAAATACAAATTCATGGTTCAGTTAATGATTTTTCTGCATATTTTGAATAATAAAATTTATTTATTCATTAAAGAAGAAGCCACATCATAACATTATTTTTTCAGCTTAAATTGGAAAATATTCAGACTTAAAAACTATAATGAATGATTGATTTACTTAACGGAATACAGAAAATTTTGTTAATTTTTTGATACTCTATACATGAGCCAAATTAATGCTACGTATTGCTTCATTTTACTGTCAACATCAAGATAGATTCACTTGACATATTTGAATGATGTAACCTGCATATTGTATACGTATATTTTGTCCAAAAGACCCTCAACATTTTTCAATTTAAACTGTCATATTGAAATGACACCGGTGGTCAAGTATGGACAAAATTTACATTCAATTAAATTTTTCAAATTTCCGTATTCAAACAAGAATCGAACGTGGTCAACGATTATTATTTATCATTATTTCTTGTAATTATTAAAGTTAATTAAAAATTTATGTGTTTGTTTGTTTCTTTTCTTTTGATCTTTCATCTTTGCATTATTTTTGCATTTTCAATGCAATGCACAATTCACAATTAATAATTCCCAGTGAGCATTTGTTTTTTTTGTGTGTGTTTGTTTTATGTTTTTATTTTATTTTATTTCATCAAGCGCCATGAGCATTGAGGCTACAATAATTTGTTTGTTTAAACTACTCTGATTAAATGAATGGAGAGACTGAACATTGAACATTAATCATTATCGAAACGTAAATATTCACATTTGTATCTTTATCTCTCTAGTCTATTATAAATAGTAAATTTGCTTATTGCTCATTTGCTCATTGTTTATTCGTCTTCTTTGTTAATTATCGTTGCGTTTTTGGTTTTAGCTCGAATTGTATTTGCTTGATAGAAATATCCATTTGCACAATGTTAAATATTTAAAAATTTAATAAAAGTTATTGGTTTTGATATATGATTTTTTGTGACTTTATGAGGAAGCCGAAAAACGCTCTTTTTCATTTGTCATTACCGATGAGCGACTACGACATTTGGACCAGGATAATACGTATCGCATTTAATATTCATAAATAATAAAATTTCAATAAATTTAAATTTTATTTAATCATTTCGTTCATTCTATAAATTGTTTGTTAAATCTGTGTTTTTTTCGTGCGTTTAACTTAAATAAAGAAAAAAAAAAAGAAAAAAGAATTTGATGGGATTGAATGAAATTACTTTTAAAAACTTAAAAATGTTGCTCTTGTTTGTAGACAGCATGATAAGCATTGCGTATAAGAACATATGGAAAACATGACTCCAATAGATCCATCGTTAAAAATGGTGATTCTTGAACAATTTGATCGAGCAACAAATAAACCGATTCACGATTTCGTGTCGCTTCTTTATCCGATTCCTGTCCCAATCGCAATAACGATGAACTGGCCAATGCAAGAAATTCCTTCATTCGATCTTCGATATCACTTTGATTACAAATTGTAAACATTGCACCAAATATATTATTGATGGCCAATGCCATACAATGTGTATTATTTGAATGGGCTTCAAGTGATGCACGATAAAAAATATTTTCATTTCGGGCTAATTTTGGTATCGATACAGCAACAAATACCATTAAAAGGCATGCAATCAAATGTTCACCATCATCATTTTCCGGTTTTTGTGAACGTAATGCATTTGCCAATGTTGGATCAACTTTACATGGTAAACCAGCAGCTGATGCCATATCGGCCACCATTTTTATTGGATCCGATCCGGGACAATGGCTTTGAAAATCTTTAATTGAACTTAATAAAAATGGAATGCGTTGATCGAGCACATCAACCAATGCTTCTTGGGCCAAATGACGAAAGCTCAATATAACACCAATAATTGTCATACGTTGTAGCACATTATCAACTTGTTGCAAACGTTTAAATTGCTCTTTCATAACTTCTGGCTTATCAAAACTGGTGCGTAATGTAATTAATACCTCTTTATTCAATATGACCATACGTTTAAGCTCTTGCACTTGATTTGCAATGTGCCACATCAATGTTTCATTCAATAATTTAATGCCATACGGTCCAATTAATTCGGCCAATGCACGTAATTCATTTATATCGGAAAATTCTTCGGGATTAAATGGTATACATCCTTCAGGTGTAATACTAACAAATGCCTGTTGATTTTTTGAAAATACAATGTTACCGCCGCTGACCCGACGCAATAATACATCCGAATACCATGTATTATACAATGATGCTATTGATTTTTCGCCATGTGTATCTTGGGCCTGAGTTTGTTGTAACAAACAATTGTTGAACACTCTGGTTATATCGATGTGCACATAGTTTTCAACTGTTTGTAATACATTCATATATGCACGTACCGATGTTAATAGTTCACTTGGTTTTGCTATTTCCATTGTATCTTGATTATACATTACCATACCGACGAGTGCACGTGAAAATCGATTTTCCAAATGTTGACATAAATATTCTCTAGGCGCAAATGCATATTCCCAAACGTTAACGGTTGGACAATAATTTATGGCAAAACATAGTTCGGTTAATGCCATATGCAATTTGTCCATTGTTGTTAAATCTTCTCGAGTTTTGCGATAGCTTTCATCGCCTGGTTTGCTAATATCTTCTAAATGCTTTTTAACTTTGTCTTTTTTCTTGCGGCTTGCGGCCGCTGACAATATTTTAGCGCAATGTTTTGGTAACAATGCATCGGCCATTGTGCACTGTTCATCGCATATAGTTGTTATGATATTTTTTGCTTCTTTTGCCATTTCATCCAAAAACATGTTCACCACCGACAATGAACGTTCACGAATGTGATGCCGTTCCTCCGGACACATTTCATGCGTACAATTTTGAAAATGGCTACAAATTAATGGAAATGCAATTATGTAACGATTTTGTGCCGGAAACTCAAGGCACATATGAAATTGATCCTCAAACATTTTACTATAAAAGCAAAATATCGACAAATCCGATGTTTCCACAAGAATTTCATCCAAATTATCGACGACTTTTGTATGAAATACCATTGAATCAATTAAACGTGCCATTTCTACATGATCCATAATGCGAACAGCTGATTTTGACATGCTCATCAATGATTGTAAACGAAACCAATCCAATCGAAATGCTCGAAAATCGAAAATTTCATTGTCTTCGACTTGTTTTACAGCAACTGAAGCAGCTGTATTGTAGATTGTTGATAATAATATACTCTCTTCTTCGGGACAAACTTGCAATTGTTGAATGCGAATATTAAGATCGGTGGCATCAAAACCGCACAAATATTGAACATAATAACGTTGCATCACTTGACTGTATTTTCGTACGAGTGCTCGTAACTCTTCCATGTGAAATAATAATTCTGGTAACTGACGATCAACCAAATCCTCGGTAGTTTTTCCTTTACTTTTGACAATTGGTGGATTTTCACTATGTCTGCAAAACAAAATGATCTAAATATTAGTATATGTGGCAAAGACGTGAAAGAGGCTCGTATTTTACCTCAACAACCAGAGAATTTCATCGCGCGCAAAACATAATCCAATGAATACCAATAATGCTTTTGGTCCCAACAGGCCTGGTTGATCGGTCATTATGAGAGCCAATTCTTTCAATGCTGTTCGCAAAAATTTACGTCGTTCACGATGTAAAAAGCTTGCCTTTTGTATGGCATGATTATAACAGTCTTTCACCTCTGATATACGTTTGCTATAACCTTTCATGCCATCAAATGTATTTTGAATATATTGATGAATGTGAATAACTTCATCACGGAACAATGCTATGACCCAACTAGATTCCAAAGCTGATGTCCACATTTGCGTCACTTTTTCCGCTTGTCCCAACAGCTGATGATTCAATAGCAATCCGAAAATAATCCAACGATCCATTGTTTCCAACGAAACATATTCGCAGGACATTGTGTCTGTTTTGGATGCTTTCAAAAGCATAGCCGGATTACCGACTAGGCTTAAAATTTGAAGTTCACGCCATTTTTCCGCTGATAAATTACGCATTGGATAAATTTGTGTTAGCGATACCAATGCATTGGATAGAAGTCGACTGTGCGGTATAAATTCTTCGGATAATTTTTTGAGCGGAACATCATAATCAATGATCATTTGACCAAGACGTGGAAAATTTTGATCACTTTGATTATGTTGCATTTCGTAGGCGGCATTAAATAGACCCAACACAGCTTTGCGATCCTCAACTCTGGACAATAATACCATTAGCGATACATATGTTGTCACCAGATCCAAATAATTTCGTGTCAGCTCAAAATTAACCGTAAGATCTAAATGCATTTGACAGGCATCCATTGTTGTCAATATTTCGCATACATTATCCTTGAAATCAAGTAAATCGACAAATGTATAATAATACAACGATAGCGATTTAATAATTTCTTGTTTAATATTTGCTATCACCGCTAATCCTTTAACATCGATATTTGGAAAACGTTTGATGATAAATTTAATCGACGATTCCAATGATTTGTCGGACAAAAATGCCGGTTTCGATTTTGTGTCACCGCATGCCTTTTTAATATTATAGATTCGTGTCAAAATACCAACGCCACGATCATTCAAAATGATGAGTTTTTCGGATATTTTTTGTTGACTTGCATTTAATGAACGTGCCATTTTCGTGAAATTGCTGCTATTTATTTTGATTTGTAGCGAGACACCAACAGACTTAATACTTCGTTTCCGAGTTTACAATGAATCAATTACTCATTTGGTATGGAACATCAACAATACGGCTACTGAATCGGGGCTACTTTTAATGGTTGATCAACTTTGCGTGAATCCCAACTTGTTTTTTTTTTCGTTCTTTCTAACTGTGGCGTTTAACCGTATCGTTTTCGGTCCATAGATGATTCGATGCATTATTCGTACATGGAGTGTGAGCGAAAAATAGACCGAGAGAGAGAAAAAAAGAAACAAACGAAATAATATTGAATTAGAATTCATTCCATTTTCGACAAATGTTTAATTTTTATCATTCCAATAATAAAGTGATTCATAAATTGAATTGATTGCACTGAATGTTAACACATAAGAATACATATTTGTGCAACGCCCTGATGAACACTTTCGTATATACATATTCAACATCGTCATAATAATAATAACAATAATAATTGCTGTTTCCTCTTGTTAAATTCTTTCAATCAATATTCGAAATTGATTAATGAATATTCGAATCGAATTACACATAAACTCACTTCCAAAATACTCACAATTAACAAATTCATTCAATCAATTTCACACAACAAACGAACACAAAATCGGCAAAATATTTTGTATTTTATTTGCTGATGACTTTTTTTTTTCGTTCACCGTCCGCCCCGCACATATCATAAACACAAAATGAATGAAATGGATCTCATCGTGTGTTCGTGTATGGATGATGCAAATACCAAATAGGCTTTTTGTTGACACCAACCAGCATCGATGTGTAAGTGTATACGGATAACCGCCATGTTGCGTGACTCTTTCCATCGTTTGACAGTTTTGCGTGAAAACGTGAGCAAAATGAGTTTTGACAGCGGCTATTGTCCGGCCTATTCGTATCATTTTTAATTTCATCTTTCTTCAAATTAAATGTTCATAAGCGTTGTTTCTACACCTTTGCATTCAAATCAATATTATTTACATGACCCTCCGAATCTTCATGCCAATGGAATAAAAATTGTTTCATTTGAATTGATTGAAATTATTTTTTTTTTTTTTCATTTTGCAAAAAAGTTATATTAGAAAACTGAACTTTTCTATTGTGTGTGCATCTGTCAAGTTCTGTTGCCATTGAAATAAGGCCGAGTAAAATGCTCCTGAGATTTTTTGTTCGTTTATAAATAGAAATTGTTCCTGAAAAAGAAAAACAGCCGCCGCATAGAGAGACACCTAAATTACGGCGATAAAAAAATTGCGGTTATTTCTTTCTCTTTATTTGCTTTAAGTTGAACATTCACCCTTTGTTACCATACCTTTTTTCGTTTATCGTTCGTCAAATCATCCATTGAATTGATTAGCATAGACAAAGTTGTTGTTGTTGTTGTTTTTTTTTGCATATCCAGTGAGGCAAATTGAAAACATAACAAAATGGTAAGTTCAAACAATATCGAATCGATTTTGTTGATCAACCAGGTTCCGGATATGATTTCTAATTTCGTTTTGAGCATTTTTCGATTTGGGTTTAACTTTTTTTGGGCTCATAACATTCTCTAAATATGTGAATGGTGTTAATGAACTCCTTCCTGTTCTTATTCGATGTCAATTGTAATGTGTTCAAAGATGTGATAAAAGAATTTCTATCAATTTTTTGTTGGATTTGTGCATTTGAATTAGGCTTTGCTGGGAGCACAACTAGTCATGACATTAATAATGGTCAGTGTGATACAAAAATTTAGCCCACACTATTCGTTAGCTAAATGGATTCTATGTTCAACTGGTCTAATACGGTATCTTCATCCCACCGATAATGAATTAAAAACGTTGGCCGGTGAGTACAGAGAATTAAATCTATTAAATATATTAAATGAATTATTTTTCATTGGATTTCATTGGATTCCATTTCAGGTGTGCCGAAAAGTATTTACAAAAATAAAAAAGATCATCGGCACAAGCATAGTAATGCCAATGATGACAAATCTAACACATTTCATGTACCACGAAATTTGGATATTCAATTGGAAGTGACGAAAGTAACGCCATTTGATGTTGTTAATTTACGTTACTATACGGAATATCAATGGCTCGTCGATTTCAGTTTGTATGCATCAATCATTTATGTCATTTCGGAAATTTATCATTTTTACATACCGCTGAAGGAGGAGGTTAATTTGAGCATGCTGTGGTGCTTGTTGGTCGTGTTTTTTGCATTGTATGTAATGAAAATAGTTGATACTTTTTTCTTTCTTTTTTTTTTTGCCCTAAATAACATCCAGTTGCATAACAACATGCTTCTTTCTTTACATTTATGATTTTAGTAAATTACTTATTTCGCTGACCATACAATATTTCAAGAGCGAAGAATCCATTGGTGAACGATCTACGTGTATCGTAACTGGACTCGTTTATTTGTTGATTGCCATGATTGTGCTAATTGTTGATGAAAATACATTGGAAGTGGGTTTGGAACAAGCGTACAAAAGTTTTAACGAAAGTGCATCCGAATATTTGGAGGAGCGCGGTGTTTCATCGTCGTAAGTTCAAATCGGCAATCAAGAGAATATATTCATAAATTGAATTAACATTGTTCTCTTTTGTCTTTACAGTGGGCCTGCATCAAAAATTATTGTCAAATTTTGTATAGCCGTATCCTGCGGTTTGCTTGGTGCCATATTCACATTTCCGGGTTTAAGAATGGCACGAATGCATTGGGATTCCCTTAAATACTGCCGTGAAAATAGATTTATGCAATTTTTGCTGAACATTAGCTTTGTATTACCATTTATTTTAGTGATACTTTGGATCAGGCCAATTAGTCGCGAGTATTTAACAAATCGTGTATACTCAGGAATGGAGCGTCCATTGTAAGATATTTCATTGATGTGTATTTTTGATGCGGATAAATTTTTTTAATATGATTTTATGGTAAAATTTTCTCTCAATAGACTGTCACCAGAAGCGTTTAACATAATACGTTTATTATTAATTGTAATCGCGGTTATGTTGCGTTTAGCTTTGATGCCAATTTATTTGCAAGCATATTTAAATTTGGCATATGATCGTCTTGAAGAACAAAAGAAAGAAGCTGGCCGTATAACGAATGTTGATTTACAGAAAAAGGTAAGAAGATGATCATCGATTCAATTTTGGAAAAAAGAACATTTTTTACCTGAACTTTCGTTGTTTTTTTTTTCTCAGATTGCGTCGATATTTTATTATTTATGCGTTGTAACATTGCAATATGTCGCACCGATTTTAATGTGCTTATATTTTGCATTAATGTATAAAACATTGGGTGGTTTCAATTGGACCGATATATTCATTAAACCCGATACAAATGATACCATTTCGGCCACCGTTAATTCACTGCAACATAATATAGTTGAACCAATCGAAGTGATCATCCCAACAGAGCCACCCATAGACGAAGATGACCAATTCGAATCAATCGAAACCCTTGATACAACTATTTTTGAATCAGCCAAAGAGCTTCAATCATCTTTTCGTGGATTAAAAGCCGTAAATATCCGCTCATCTATGTTTTGTTTAAGGTTATTTCGTTTGAATTTTATTCGAATTCGAATGTAATTTTTAGGTGTTTACAACTGATGTGTACCGTGGATTATTTGGCTTTGCAACGTGGTGGACATGCTTTGTTTGGTTTGCGGCCTCATCACTCGGAATGATTTATCAATCGTATTTTTCAAAAGTATAATATCCTTTGCATCGATGCAAACATTTTGTAAATATTTATTTCCTCACAAAATTCTACAAAGAGAAACGATTTTTTGGTTTCTCGAGGAAAAATGCAATAACGATGCGATTTTGGTATTCAATTGTTATGTCATTTGTAAAATTATTTTTAAGCCACCAAACAAGGGGAAATGTGAAAATGTTTCCCTTCTATAAGTATTTAATATTTATAAAATGATAAAATTTAATCATTAAATATTGGAATGAATGACGCCAATATTATTTAAGTACAGAAGTTTTCCTTTAAAAATTTCCAATCTTTCGCTATTCAAAGCCATTTAGTGGCATTTTAATTCGATTAAATGCTACGAATGACCAAAGACGGCTTCTTTGAATATGTTCAAATATAATATTCAGAATACAATTTAATGAATTGAATAAATTCTCTGAAATGATGAAAAAACATTAATGTCCATGCTATTTTGGTAATAATTTAAATGAATTTTTTTTTTTTTATTTAACAAAGCAAATCTCGATCCCACTAGTAAATTAAAGTCTCTTCCAACAAAATATGTATTTTCAAAACATTTCAACTGGCATATTATTTTTATTTGAATCAATAAATAATTTGCTGTTGTTTTATCATCACATCCGAACAACAATACAAACTATTCGACATTTAACAATTTTTATCTTAATTCTCGATATCATTTCATTTCGAATGAAATAGATGAATTGTTTTCGAAATTTTTTGATTTTCTTTTCAATTTTTTTTTTTTTACGTATAAAAGCATTCGAATGTGATTATTATTGCCTGATATAATAATTTTTGAAGCAGAAATAGGCACCAGTTGCAACAAAATTATTAATATTACTGTGAGATAAAAAACTCCCTTGGCGTTTTTTTTTTATTCACGACCCAAAATTTTCCATTCATGATCCACTGTACCAGTCGATCAACCAATAAATGCCACCACTGATGCCTAACTCTGGCTTTCTAAAGGATTAAATGAAATTATGATGATTATATGCAGTAATAATAATATGTTGTTGTTGTCACTTCAAGTCGATAAGTGATATCAATACTGTACTCCTTTGTAGAGTTATTGTGTACTACACAGTATGCATATAATTTTTTATTTTTCTGGCAATGTTTCATCCATTCGAAAAATTATGACATTTATCATAGATTATTGGAACAAATCGTCAACAAATGCAGATGAACACGGACCAGTGTATGCTTTATTTCTATGTTGTTTGACTGGTGTCGGTGGCTGTGAAATTAATAAACAATACATATTTTTTATTATTTGGATGTGGGTCTGAAAGGTAAAATAAAATGAAAACAAAAACCACTTACTTCGGCAATTTCAATAACGCATGGCAATAATTCATCCAATGAATTCGGCGTAAGCGGACTAGGAGTTTTTAAGGCTGGTTTTGGTAATGTACCATTGATCATATACGAATCACTAATTATAATATGCGGTTTATTTTGAATTAATTGCTGTTGTTGTTGTAATCGTGTTAAACGTATTTTCATCTCTTGGCGTATCTCCTTTTGTTGAAGTTCCTTTTCGAATCTCATTGCGCTATAGCTTCTGATCGATGAGCTAGTACTATGAACGGATGCTAAAGATGGTCTTCTTGAACCTATACGATTTGTGCGTTTGTTAATTATTCAAATGCACCGGGCCGTGGATATTTTTTTTTTTGAATAGAAAAATTGATTATAAAAAAAAAAACAAACAAAACAAAAACAAATTGAAATTCATTAGTAAATATATTCTTTGTGAATTTGGTTTTGGGTTTTGTTTTTCGTTGATTTTGTTTTGATATATTTTATTTTCTGCGAGAGAAGAATAATAATTCGTTTTAAATTTGTGAATGTCATAGCAGGTGAAACGTAAGTATTAATAGATTTTGAATTGAAAACGCAAAACATTTGAGCGTGTATTCACAGTTAATATGCTGAAAATATCTCATTAGATGCAAAGCATAACATGCACCATCCCAATAAAATTGTGATTTTTTACTAGGTTTTTTTTTTTTTGTTTCTGTTAGCCTTTTTATAGCAGTCAAATTTAAAGAGCGGAAAGACGAAGTGAAAAATTAGAAAATGAATTAAAAAAATAATAATTAATCAAAAATTTGATCTATTTAAGCACAACAGTTCATGCCGTGTGCCCTACGAATTATTAACAATAATAATGTAATTTGAATGACAAACAAAATTAAATTTTTCATGCGAATTTTTCAAAGAATAAAAAGAAGATTGGAAATATTTCAATTTCCAAAGATATTCATTACATGTTCCATTGTATGGAATTCTTTATGACCTCAATTTGTAATTTAAAAAAAAAAAAAAAGAAATAATAATAATAAACAAATATTTTCTTGTCGACTAAGCGCTCCAGTGAGAGACTGTGCTTTTTTCGTGATTTTTTCCAAATTAATTTAATTTCGACCAAAATGTTCAGCTCAATTTAATTATTTATCACTTCTTTTTCAGTTAACAGCGTATTTGTTCTCCTGAATTGTCAATGCCGGTGTGGAAATGAAAAAATAAAAGTTATTTACAATTCGAGAGAAAGAAAAGGAGAGAGAGAGAGAGATAGAAGGATAGGTAAAAAATGTTGCAAAACAAAACCAAAAAAAAAATATTGTTCTTCATTAAAATCAAATTGGAAACCAGAAAAGTTGAGAAAAAAATCAATGAAAATTCAAAACGTTTACCAAAAATTATATATCATCTCATATCACCCGCCATATTGCTCAATGTGCTTACATTTCTGTAGTAAATTACATTGTATTTCCTTTCAATATTCGATTATTTTCTATATTCTGATTTTTCTTTCTATACATTTGCAATTCAAATGAAAAAAAAATCAAAATCAACAACAAAAATTTTACGAAATATATATATATATATATATCACAAAAGAAAAAAAGAAGGAAAAAAAAGAACAAAATAAAATTGTTTGTTTTTTTTCCTTTCGAAATGTGATTCGTGTTTGTCTGATGGATGGTCGTCTACTTCAGATGCGCTCGATTCGAATTTGCATTGAATCGATTCACTAAAGAATTCAAATGGCATAGATTGGCATCGGGCCAAAAACGCATCTTGTTTTTGTTCCTATATTATTCTAATGTATGGATGATTGATGTGAAAGAAGGCGATTTATATGTACTAGACGACAGCTGAGCTGAGAATTGAAAAACATAGAGCTGAAGGGAAACAATTTTGTTGATGTTGTTTGTATCTTTCATTCAAACAAGCATTCAATTTTAATCACAAATTTGATTGAAATAAATAAACTGATCTCGCTGAAATGTCTCTCATTAAATAAAAAAAAACCTTAAAGTAATGATTCCATTTCCAATTACTAAAAAATTAAACGAAATGAGTGTTGAAAGAAATTATTCATAAAAATGAAATTGTTCGAGGATGTTTCACTCACCCTCCACAAAAAACGACAAATATTTTGATCACAATGACAAAATCAAAACTGAAAATAACAAATACATAGAATGTCAATCAGAGATGTCAGCGAATCGAAATGGAGGAAAAATGATCGAGTGTAGAATCTTGATTGAGACAACAATTCCATTCATATATAATATGTATGTTCCATTGGACAAACTCTCATTGGATATTAAAACCAAAAATAAAAGAAAACAAAAAAAAAAAGAAGAAGACAAAGAAGAGAAAAAATGTCAACGGCATCAATACACATATTTTGAAAATATAAAATAACAACGATAAGCCTAATGGATGAATTTGATCTATAACACCAGAAATTAAATCCAATTAAAGAAGGAAAACAAACGAAAATTTAGTAAAACCAAAGACACATTAACACTTTTGAACACCATACAAAATTTAGCGCTAGAAATTTGGATGTACTTTTTTTAAAAGTTTGTAGTTGTTGTTGTCTTTTTTTTAATGTTTATTTTTGAAAAAGAAAACAATAAAAAACGAATTTATTTTGTTGTGTGTTAAATTGAATTTGGATTCGATTCAAGACACGCAATGTTTGTGTTGATTTAAGAGATTTTACCGCGACTCGAGCCGTTTCACAAGCTGGAGACGGTACCGCATTCATTTCAATATTTCCATTGCCAAGACTATTGAAATCGTCATCAAATTCATTTTCACATCGACGTGTTAATAATTTGGTTAGGATACGGGCCGTATTTGGTGGTAATTCTAAATGCAACTGTTGACGTTGATATCTTAATTGTTTCTGTAAATGTTTCGTCATATTCTCGTCGCTATTATGCTGTTCTCTATTATTGGCAGCAGAAATGTGACACGAAATAAGCAATATGGCGGCCGAACGGGCTGCACCTGAACGTGATGTTGATACTAAGACACCACCTTTGCTTGATGAATTTGTATGCGGAGCACTTGATGGCCGTCGATGACTAAACGAACTAACCGAATTATTTGAATGCAAACTTGATCGTGACGATGGTCGAGCTGAATGTACTGATTATATAAAACAAACGTATACGAATACACAAATTGTAAAGATTTCAAATTTAGTGTTGATTCACGCTTCAAGGTGAAATTTACCTGTGTCACTGGAATACAATATTGGCGGCGGAAAACTTGAATTGTTGAAATTTCGATGTCTTGGATATTTTGTTTTGCTAAATAAATGTAAAACCAAACAAATGAGACTGGCCAATACAGCGATGCCCGTTGTAACGCTCAATAGGGTTGGTAAATCAGATGTCAATGTTGACAAATCTGATGATTATCGATATGAATTAAAAATAAGAGAAATTATTATTTTGGATATATGAAAATACGGAAATGGAATTTGTCCAATTTGACTGACCTTCAGTACAGAAAATACGTTTAGTTGGCTTTAAATAGCTAACAGAATGAAAGCCCGGTATACACTGACACAATGCATTATGTCGAATTTGCATACAAAGTGAATTGATATCATTATGCATACAAGTTTGATCATAGAAACATTGTTCGCCCAACTTTTTTGCTGTTAACACAAATCACCAAGAATAAATGTAGATTTTTAATGTGTATAAAGTATGAAAAACATGTGAACGATCTAATAACAAAGCATAATCAATTTATTTTTATACTAACGTTTGGCACATCCTTTTGTCCGACCAATAATCACCGGATATTTCTTTTCACAAACGCATGTACTGGTCGATTTATCGCAGGTAACATGATGCAATTTTTTGTCGCACGGACCATTACATTTGGCTCCTACATACATTCCAATTGCTATCGTATTTGGATAAATTTCAATATGTTATGCACAAAATGTCATGCAAAATAAATACTTACTATTTTTTAAATGTTCAATTTCGTCATCATCTTGATCATTGTCGAAAAATTCATCGTCAATGTCAAATGTATCTTCGGTGACGGTATTTGTTGTTTGATTCATATCGATTTTGCCATTTATATTTAATCGATTTTGGCTAATTGTCGTTTCGGCCATAACTAACATTGTTGAATGCATTAAATAGCATCCATAAATTAGAATATAAAATGAAGACACAATTCGACAATGACGATTATTATTATAATTATTATGTTGGATCAAATGTTGGAAAATCGTATAAATTGTGGATAAAAATCTGAGCTTAACACGCATAATGTGCGTTATCATGTCGATGAAATCAGCGATAAGCATACCATTCGTAGGTTGCAATAAATCGCATGAACATTCATCGAAATTGTTAATTAGGTTTGGTTTTCATTTTGTTTGCCTGGTTATGTTGCTCTCTCTCTCTCTCTGTCTGTCTCTTTCTTCAATAAATTGCAAAGAATTTATAATAATGATATAACAACGAATGAACTCAATGTCCCAACTGCCGAAAATTCATATTGAATGCGAATATTATTATCGAGCGCACGAACAAAATCACATTCACCAAGATCACACCACCATCATCAGCTAATAAACAAACCGGGAGGGTGTCAATTCGATAAACATCAATACTTTGATGGCACGCAACGCCATTCACACGAAACATACATTTTATGGTAATTCATGGTAAATGATGGTGTTAGAAAACATCTAATGATTCATTCATTTTGTTAAGCGAATGTATACAACGGCATTGTTGGCCAAGTATTTGAGCAAAAACAAAAACACATGCATATCAATGGCCCTTCAACGATGAAGAAGATAAAACCCATATACAATCAAAAACATGCTCTCGAAAATAAAAGCCGTGTAGCGATCGGACACACTCCATTGAAGATGAGGGGTGAAAATTAAAATTAATCGCTGATAAATTGTGTTCAATTTTCCATGAATGTGTTACGGTCATTAACCACAAATAACTATGCACCCACGCAATTGATTAGATTGTTTTTCTTTTCTTAATTTTCCTGGTTCTTCGCTTCGGCATTCGTCGGGACTCTGGTGGAACTTTTCCTTACATGGATTTTGCACTTTTTCTAGAAATGATTCTCAGTTTTTTTATTTTTTCTATTGTTGTTAGTGCCGTTGTTGTTGCTGCTGTCTAAATTGAAAAACACCTTTTCATCCTCATGATGAAAAAAAACGTATTTTTTTCACCTGAAACCACATTTCACTTTATAATTTCAACACGAAACTAATTTATGGTGACAATATTCGGATGAGCAAATGACAAAAAAAAACACGAAATTTTCCATACCACACTGTTGAACGGCAGAACAAAACAAAGAAAATAATATTACCTCGGGTAATCAAAGATGCAATGGTATGGCATTCGACAATATGTCTTATTCGATTATGCAATGTTTTCTTTGTTCATTTCACTTGAGGTGGCAGCTTTTTCACTTTGACGTCAGATTATTATTATTATTATTATTATTATTATTATTCTTTAGCAAATATTGTTCCAATCCAAAAGGAAAACGAAAAAAATAGCATTTTCATTTGCACTTTTGTTAAAACAGTTTAGTTTGATGTAATGCCTGACCATCACTTGAATATTACATAAAAAAAAACTGGCACAAAAATGTCAATGCAATGAAGAACACCGACTGCTTTGGTGCTCAAATCACCAGTAAATTGTTATAGGTCATTGGAACTGAGAACTAAATGGAAAATCGGATTCAATTGAATTCGCCGATCCAATTTCAAATGTTGAGCAGTTTTTTCTATTACTTGCTGAATGCTTTAAAATGCATTTTACGCATTTAATAAATAAACAATTTGAAGTTGGAAAATACCGATCCTAATGGCTCAAATTAAAAGTCTTCTTTCTCTCTTCTGCATTCTAACATTCACTCTTGCCTCTCACTCTTTTACACACTTTCTCTCTATGTTTGTATAGAGCTTGTTTGACGTCTTGTCGCTTGTTATGGTACATTTAACATTTAACATTCAATGCCCGCTAAATAAAGTCTATTTCCAATTTAACATGTGCATACATGTGAATCGCCGTGAACAGGTGTGTGCGTATGTGTGAGCAATTCGGTCCAGATATGAATATTTTGCGCGCGCATTTTTTCTTCACTGGAAAATCATTGCATTTTGAATTCCAAAAAGTTTGCAATGCGATGGCGTTTACAAACGATAATGGTTCAAAGCTATGGAGGAATGCCGTTCGATTGGTAGCTTTCTTCGATAAAATGCATTTTTACACCATATCAGAATAGATGCGGCTCGAACGGAGGCTCTAACGGAATGGAAAAATGTTGTCGAAGATAAATTTTGTAGAAACGGAATGGTGTCAAAACTTATTGCTACGAAGTTTGCCAATAATTGCTAAGCTTTTGATAGTTATTGTATTGAAGCTTTTTTTTCGAATTGAATGCTTTTCGCAAACTTCAATTTCATTTCGATTAAAAAGATGATCATGCAATTTGCAATTGCATTACTCGAAGCGTTCAGTATCGGTTAGATATTGAGAATCAAATAACTATAAATGAGGGAAATCGCTTAATCGAATATTGAAGGAGTTCAAAAAATAGAACTATATCTTCTGAGCAGAAAAAAGTTATGAAATCGATGATAAAAATTCAGATAAATCACTATAAATAAATCAACAAGATTTTTCATATTTTATTCGCTATGAAAATGTAGACATCGGTAAGGACTCATCGTTTGATGTCACGAGCTCATTAAATTCATTGAGAAACAGTTTCCGAATAATAATTTTTTATAAATACTATCGACAATAGAGCAGCAAAACTTTGTCTTAGTTGTGTTCACATCAAAAAAAAAGAAAATGTAAACGAGTTATTAGAAATATGCTGGAACTGAATACTCAATACGATGATGGATATGTCAGTTAATGATGGCTACTTTTTACAAAAAAAAAAAGAGAAAAAAACTAAATCAAATCATACCATTTCTTTTGACAAGTTTATTATAATCGAATTCTTTTTTTCGGAATTTATCATTCATCGGAGTGTTATTAATTATTTGATGAAAACGAACATTCCGAGAACATACGGGACGAGCTCAAGTGAAAACATTCTGTTTTTTTTTACTCTTGATGTCCTTTAATCCGATGATGATAAAGAATATAATAGTAGACATATCGTACGGTGCACACCGTGAAAATACGTACACGTGTGTTAATAAAGTGTTGATAAGAATAGAGCGAAAGGATTTTATATACGTATACATATATTGATGGAATACGTTGAATGTTCATTTATATGGTTCAACAGCCGCTGAATACGTTTGGGTTCAATCATTTTTCAATCTGTTTTGTTGTGTTTTACACAATGTTTTTTTTTTGGCTGTTACTTTCTCGTCTTCATGCAATATTTACTTTATCTTGTGCCTCCATGTGAAATCTTTAAAAAGCATTTTTAATGGATTCATAAATCTATGATATCAATTGATGTTGGTATGTTTTCGTGATCTTCTCTCGTCTCTTTCGTTTTACTTATTCAGCAATATGCAAATCATCAGGATATACGTATAATGTGTACAGTGTCAACATGTTCCTATGTGCACGTGTATCCGATGATATGTTATGTTTGTGAGAACTCTTTCACAGTCTTTTTCTCTAGTGTATTGCTCTTGTTGATGCCGTTGTCTTTTTTCATTTCCATGTCGCTATACAAACGAAATCCAAACGCCAACCTTTCTCGTTTCAATGTTTTTTTCTAATGCGAATACTCGTGAATATTTCATATCAGTCGAATGAACAAAGATTGGCCAGCATATATAATATAGTATATCCATTATCCATATGCATATATATGTTAATCGTTTGAAACAATTTATTTTAACGAAAACCATTTGCCATAAACCTTTTTGAGTATGTTTACAGTTCAATGAATGCCTAAGCAAATTAGGTGACAATATTGGCCTATAGAATATTTCAATGTTTCATCAACCACGTTCATCAGAGTTTCGTTTTTTGTTTGTACATTATTTTGTTCACTCTTTCGTTCATCATTTGTTTATCCCTTTTTCATACTGGTCCTTTCAATATATTCCTGAATCCTGTGTCTATCATCATTTACCTATTGGTTTTTCCTCTCGCATGTTAATGTTGATTTTAATTTTTTTTTTTTTATTTCATCCTTTTCATTGGACATCGCTTTGATGCCATCGATAAAACATTGTTGCCAGTTGTTGGCTATTCATTGAAGTGATAAGCAAACCGTTGAAAATCGATCAAACGAGAGGATAAAATAAATATTGCAACGGTCAACTTAGAAAACAAATGATAAAACCAACAGATAAACGATCTAACGACACCATTTCAAGTGCCTATCTATAGAATATATATTGTTTTAACATATAAATTCGAACATTTAACACACAATATGTGTACATATTGTGTATGTTGTATATTTATTATAACATTATTTACATGCATCGATGGCTTGTTGATTTTAAGCCCTCTACAACCACAATGAATAATTGCCGAACAAAACGAATTGATAAAAAAAAAAATGGTCACGAGAGGTGCATCTATCTGGTGTAGATTGGAATACTTATTTCGGGTGTCATTGGAAAAAGAGTAGCCACACAAATTGCTAATTTGTACTAATTCATACTTTTCAGTAATTTGAAATTGTTTCAGTTCAATTATTATTATTATTGTTACACATTCGAAAAATAACTTCATCATTGGATCAAAGACGCTTTTGTTCAAAAGAAACGCAATTCACGCTGATGGATTTTCCGGAATAGTTGTGGTGAGCGGTGTATGTACTTTCGATATTATTGTGTGTGTTTCTACGGTGCTTAGATTTTAAATTTCTATCGATGGACTGAAACAATAGCCAATTTTATATTTCACCTTTTAAAAAACCTTTTTGCATACAATGAAATCAAACCATTAAATAAATGTAAACCCATTCCCGCTTCATTCGAACAGAAAAAAAAAATTAAAAGAATAGAGACACACAATCCGAACTCTTCACTCAGCACAATTTACTCAAACAAAGTCAATTTTTCAAACTTGAATCAATTGATAAGAATTATATTATAGAAGCCATTAAAGGTAAAATGATAATATTATTATGCATCGTGCATCGTATACATATAAATGGAATAAGGTCACCTATCTTTCATTTTGCTGCTTGAATTCTTGGAACTCGAAATTCTCATTAAATGAAATACACAATATACAGTAAATTGTATACATCGTACATAGCATAAACAATAATAATTATGATAAAGGAAAGAGCTAATTTGCTGCATGGAGCAAATTTATTGGCAAATGGAAAATGAAGAACTAAATTAACATACAAAACAAACTCAAGAGCACTATCGACCAAATCAAAATGTGTTCAGAAACAACATATCAATACGATTCGATGAAAATGTTCCACAAGTTGCTCATACACAATCGGCAGATGGTTCATTTTCATCCATTATGCATCACATTCACAATCAACGCACACACACGCACACACTCACACACACATTTCACATGCGTTGGCCTAACTTTTTAATAGAATGTGACAGAAAACTCAATTATAACGCATAATTCTATTAACAAATTGTATTAGTTTTGCAGATATGTTTCAGGCTCTGGAACTTAGTTCATTTATTTTCTCTTTGATTGAATAATATGCACGCATACATGCGCTATTTTGTTTTTCGTATATTCAATAGCGCATTATTCTGGCACATCTTCAGTCGAATGGTTTTGCTGTTGTTGTTGTTGTTTTTGATGTTGACTTTTTATTCGAATCCATTTTCATTTGTTGGGTTCGATTTCGTTTCAAACATTACATAAAAAAAAGTGCTCGTACCTTTCGCATTCGATTATATTCAATTTATCACTGAAATGCTGAGAGAGCTTTGAAAATATACAGTTGACAACCATCGATCGGGTCCTTGATTTGGCGTTATTTCTCTATATTCATATTATAAATACATATTTCTTTTCAATTCAATTCATAGATTACCATTATTGTCCTGTGGATTTTATGGATTCATTTTTCTCCTTTGACACCGAGCAACGAGTCTCAAGTCCTGAGCCACATAACAAAAACAAAGAAAAATTTAATACAAGAAAAAGAAACGAATCCGTGGCCATGCTGTAAAAATCGAAAAGCCATACATTACAAAAGGGTTCATTTTTCTTTCTTTCTATTTTGTTTGAAGTTGCAGGGCATCGATTGCGGTTAAAGTCTTTCTTTCAGTTGGTTGCGTCTTTTCAGACCATTTTCGGATGGGTAATTTTTGAAAGTGAAACAGAAGCACAAAAATACATTGACAACATTTCTTGGTATTCTAATAGATTCACTCTGTGTGAATGTGTGTATGTGTGTGTGTGTGTGAATAGATGTAGGCAGATAGCCATGTGAAGAGTAAAATGAGGAATGTGTTTTATGCCTAAATTCTGTATTCTATAACCATAAGCCATATTCTTTGCCCCATACCCGTACACCGCACTCAACACCACACACCACCATCGCACACAATCTACAAGATTCATACAAGTTATGGGTTTTGCTTATTAAACTTTAAGCTGAACAAAAACCCACTCACAAACAAATTCATTCAAATGAAACGTTCAAAAAGTGCTGAACAAGTTTTTTTGGGCTTTTTACTTTTGTGAGGTTTCACTAGCCACTGATCAGCAAATGAGAATGATGAATTCAAAGATCACATTGAAGCAAGACAATTCACTTTAAAACTTAAGACTTAGGACTAAAGAGTGCGTGTGTGAACAATTGCGTGACTGTTCAAAATGTCGAAATTTTTTCCTCTACAAAACTAATTAGTCTGTATATGATAAAATGATTGTAAATTAATATATTGAGCTTTTTTCTAAAAACGCACTAACTCAAGTTTGTTTTTTTCTTCACTGTATTACTTTGAGAAATGATCTAAACAAATTTATTCAAGAACCGAAAATAAACACGAACGGCTTGAAGTAATAGATTGGGATTTGTCATTCGGTACATTCCAAAAAAAGAAGAAAAAGAAAAACAGTTGCTGTTGTTGTTAGTTGTTATACATCTGTAAACGTATGGTTGCATTCAATGGAAAATAGTTTCTTGTAAAATACAAATCCTAATCATTTGAATAAACTCGAGTTCAAGAGTTGTTCACCATTCACCAAGCATTTATATCGTATAATATATATACGTACATATTCACCGAACTTTGAGCACCGAATGCTGAATACCGGGCCACAAATCATTAGAAACAAACAGCATACAATAGATGAAAATCTAAAACTAAAAACCAACTTTCCGAAAAGTGCTGAAAAATCTTTTTCGATTATGTTCCGATTTTCAATTTCGTTTTCATTATTCTGTTCCACTTAGTTTGCGTGGTATCTCTTATTTTCTTTGCTGTGGCTTTCGATTCAAAATCAATGCGGTACACTTGAGCATTGAACATTGCCAATGACACATGAACATTGAGCATTGTGCACATGTATATTCGATTTACGATTTGCTATCGATGCTCAATGTTGCGATCTGCTCCACATCGATATAACATTGAATAAGAAATTTGTTGTTCCATTCGACTCAATATTGTTGTAATTGATGTGTGATTTTCGAAATTGTTATTTGGTGCTTTACTTCTACGATATAAGATCTATCAAATGCGGAAATAGTCGTGTGAATGAGTAGCATTGCATTTCAGACCGCCGAACATCAAGTATATAATGGGAAAAAGACAGAAAAAATATAAATAAAATTGTTTTATAAAATAAAATTCGGAGAAGAATCGTCTGTTTTTCATGTTATTTTAATATAAATACGAATAGCAATGGTTAGCTCAATTGATGGTTGCTTTATTTGATTTGCTGCATATTCAAATCGAATGATATCTCGACGTACCGCTGGTGCCTATTTTAATTTTTTTGAAATCAAAATTGATGAGAAAGTTGATTGAAAGAGTAAATTTCGTTTTTAAAGCACTATACCAACGGGAAATATGAGTTTTTGGTTATTTTTGGATTCTCAATGTAAACTTTAGGAAAACATTCTGGTAAGTGCCATCCATTGCACATTTTAATGAAAATATTCGTCAAAAAATTATTTTTTATTTACGACCCACGCGTTCTTCGGTTGATAGGACTAACAAGTTGAGCAATAAGATGACAGTGCACTACAAAGTGCGACCCGATGATTTTATACTGTTTCACATGAAATTTTAATAGAAAAATATGTTTTCAGTATGTTTTCAACCCTGCTGACTGCACTCCTCCATAAAACAATGCAAAATTCTCAATAAAATTAAGCAGTTTGGCAATCGGCAGAATCCAGCAGAATCCGTAGTGCATATCATTAATGTCGATGAAATCGAATTCGGCCTTGATTGTTTCTGTTTTTGTTTCAATTCATTCATTCCATTTAAACCCATTCTAACCACAAATCAAACTTTAGATGTATGTATTCAAATTGGTAAGAGTTCGATTTATTGTGTTTTTGTTTTTTTTTCTATTGTTTTTCATTTATGTCTCAAGCCCGAGCACAATTGTTTTTCGATGAGCTCAAATTGGGCATTTGTCTCAACTTGCTTTCAATATTTCTATATTTTGAGGACAAAATGATAACAATACATTACAACAAAAAAGAAGCAGACGGAAAAACGTTCGATGATACGAACGATTGTTTGGTATGCATTTTGCAAAATGCACAACATTTTATCCATTTAATTCGCATTTATATGTTGAACATTGTGCGGTTGACGACGAACCAAATTGTATCATGCTCACATGATATATTTGTAGAACAGTTAGTATGTTACTCTCGTACGGTGGTTAAAGTGTTCAAACGCAATTCAAAAATAAATTAAAATGAAAAAAAAAGAAAAAGATTGAACACTGAAAAGGGGTAAAAGACAACACAATAATAATAGCAATCTAGCAATCAATTATTTCAAGAGTATTATATTAGAATACATATTGGATGTGATGATTTCCACGAATATGTGCAATCCAAAGTTATCGGTCGATACACTGAATGTACAATAAAAATTTCCATGACATTAGCATTAAGCTATCATAGTCATTCTTAAAAGTTTGAAAACATTCCCAAATCACCGAATAGAATCAAATTAAAATGCAAAAATTAAAATGTGTTCATCTTCAATTCAAGAGATTTTCTATTGATTTATGCACTGGAAAAACTTAATTCTGATTTGAAATTCAAGTGACAATTCTAATAAAGCATATACAGACCATTTCATACATATCTATTTCATTTGATTTCCGAAAATCGTGAATAAATTACAAAATAATCATGCTCCAAATGTTTGGAGATTGGACCTTCTCTTTTGTGGTATCGCATTTTGTCATTTGATTCTCTCATTTTTCATTCATCCACCTTTACCAATACTTTGTGAATACGAATCCTTTAAAGTTTTCCTCACTGCCCATATTTTCCCAAATTTACAATTGAAATTCACTTCAAACAAACAAACAAACAAGAGAATCTCTGATTCATTTTCGGTTCAAATAACTTTCTATTGTTCATTTGTCAATTTTGTATTCACTTTTTCGGCTTTATCAGAAATCAAAAGAAAGCAAAACTCTAACATATCGTATGCATCTTTTTAAAAAAAAAAAAAAAAAAATTAAGACCAACTCGCATTCGGTTGCCAGTTGCCAGTCAAATGAAATTCCTGGAAATGACATTTTTATTAACATTTCAAACAATTCAATTTCAAATATGGTCGATGAAATGCTTTCATTATTTCGTTTGGTCCAAATACTAGCTCATAAAAACAAATAAATATCTACTCATAACCAGCAATGAAAATGGAATAAATTTTGAGTCGAACAATTTGTGTACGCTGTACGCATCATAATATCCAATGGATATTTACGGAAAACGGAAGTAGTGCTCTTGAAGTTTAACAAACACCAATCAAAGCAAACGGACAATGTTAAACAATAGATATTAAATGCAATTTGAATTTTTTGGCATCGATTCTCATTTGTCTTTTCTTCACTTTCCATCGCAGACATTTATCATTTTAATGTTTGTTTTGCTTCGAAACGAAATGTGTTTTGTACCTTTTCGTATTGCTGGTCAGAATTTGTAATTGCCAGCCAAATTGGAATGTCGATCATAACGGTTCAACTTTTTTCATGTGGTTACGTATTACGCACCTATTCTATGAAATAGGTTCCTATTTGTAATGAAGTTATTCATTAGGGATATTTTCTCGCGTTATGCTTCCTTTTTCGTTTAGCATTTCTAAAATGGATCGATGCAAATCATAGATGATGCATGAATATGATATGTTTGCCATAAATCAACCAATTATTGCTCAGAATATAACATATCATAATAATTAGTTCAATGAAGTATGTAAATGTATTAAATCTAAGTGCATTAATTAATTCACAATTCTGAAAAGTGAATTCGATTAAATAATAATTAGCTATCATTTTGACTTCTACAATGCTCAGTGCACATAACATCAATCGGAGTAAAAGCTATTATTTCTATAATAATCAAATGCTAAGTGAATTACGAAAGCAATGATCAAATAATAATCATTCAAATACACATCAATAGCAGTTGATACTGAAAATTCTCATTTTCAAACAATATTGTTATTTCAAAATAGAAGAATACGTTTCATCATTCTTTTGTCTATTGTCCGCAATGCAAAGTTTGCAAATGATTTTAGCTGAATGCGGATCTAGCATTCAGAATCCAGCACACTGACACCGAATCTTTTGGCTTAAAGCATTGAATTGTAAACAACATTTAAAACTATCTGCTAACAGTCTTTTTGTTGGATATATCACACACTCACATACACACATCATACTCGCTCCATCTGCAATAATACCGAAATGGTTAATTCTCCATTCGATTGCCAATGAACGATGGATGCAAAACTAATGCATCAATCTACAAGTTTTAAAGTCCATAATAGTTTAAGTGCAATGTAGCACATCCATTTTTCCCGAACACTACTGCAACAATTGCTTGTTTTGCCAAAGGAAAACGAGAGAAAAAAGTCAAAAAGAGTTAAACACCAAAATGAACTGAAACAAAGCCGATTGAGGCAAAAAAAAAAGCTTCAGCCGATTGGCAGCTTTGTGCTCACTTTTTAAAAGAGCAAAAAGCGATGGTATATTTCCATAGACGATGTTCAATGTTCATTCAATCTGCAGAATCCACAAGTCAAACCAAACAAATATTAACAAAGTTTAAATGAACGCACGAAATAAAAATTCGTCCAACAGATGATGCAAATAGGACGCATCGTTCTCCGAGCCTATGAATGAGGTGTCCCACAACCAAAAATAATGACATACCCAAAATCGTATTGACAGTAGTTATAAAAATAATTCAAGTAAAATGAATTGACGAGACTCAATTCGCTCTTCATTTTGCAGCAAAATGAGGTTTCGACATTTTATTTTGTTTTTTACTACATATGATTTTCCACCAACTCAATCAGCCCTCTTTTATATTTCAAGAAAAAAAAACAAGAAAAGAATCATCATTAATCATAACAATTTATTTTTCTTTCTATCTGCGCTATGAGTAACAACAATCTATACCATCCGTAAATTCTATACCATGCGGGAAAAGAAGGAATTCATCATCGAAATCGATAAAAAAGTTTCTCAATCTTGAACCATCTCACATATCAGAGAAAAAGTCCATTAAATAAATTAACCTTCAAATTTCCGTTTCGATTCAACACGATCAATTAATCTTTTTTATTTTTTGTATTCTTCTTGTTTTTACTCTTTACTTTTCGGACTTCGTAACAAATTCGTAGTATGGCAAACTTTTATTCGAAATGGATCAAACAATTATATTCGAAATGTCAAATTAAGAGAAATGATGGAAAGAAAGCGTAGCAACAAGGATTTCTGTTATTCTTCGAACATGAATTGAATGTGTCTTTTATGGTAGAATGATAGAAAGAAGGAAAAATAAAGTACACAACAATGTGGTGATCCCAGCGGTGAGAAATGGAAAACCAAATCTAATCGAATTTTTTTCAAACCAAATGGAAATGGAAAAATGAAAATATAATAAAAAAGAAAAAGTAAAACCAAGAAACCAAAAAGATGAAATGATGGGCCAGAGCTAAAAAGGAACCTCATCACAACAGAAATCAATCGGGTAATTGCATAACTTCAACTCCTTTTCCCAACGGTGTTTCGCACATTGTTTTCCACCATTCGTGTGCAGGGCTGTACACGTGTACACACACACACACACACACACACAGCAGTCTGCATCGTATTATTGAAGGCAAAACGAATGGTAAACTCAGTTAATCTTTTAATAAATTATGGTCATCATGTCGCAGAGTTTCAGTAAACAAAAGTTTTTCGCTTATTTTTTCTGCACCATTATTCGGAATTGGCTCTTTTGAAATTTTTTGAAGAGAGTGGCCATGAAGTTTTATTTTTTCCAATTTCAAATTCACATCCGTTTCATCTCTTTCCATTCGCAAAAATATAATATTATACAAAATGAGTTCACAGTTAGTGCATTTTTTTTTCGTGAATAAAATTATTATATACAAAAACAAAATAATAAGTACGTGGGTTTACTACCCACAGTATACTGCATACTTTTACATTGTTACTAAGCTATTTGCGTCACATCGTTATGTTTTCATTGTATTGATGTCAGCTATTTTGGTTTTTAAGTTTGTATTTGCGTTCGCATTGTGGCCAAACGGACTTTGCTTCAAGCATCAAGTACAGAGTCTGTAAGCTTTACCTGCGATTGAAACAACATTTTCTTCTCTTTTTGTATAGTAAATGAATATTCAATGGTGCATCAAATGATGGTAATCATTTGACAAACAAACAAATAAAATAGTTTCGATTCGAATCAATTGAAATGCGAGCTCAATTCATATTTTTTTGCCGAAGAGAGGAAAATGTCTGGTCGATTCAAAATAATTATATTTGTTGGGAAATTTGATTAATGATTTTCACAAAATGCCAACAAATTGAAATTTTTTTCTTTTTGCAATAATGATAAAAATAATGTAGTTTAACTCAAAAATTAAAAAGTGAAATGAAAATATTCCCAAATAAGTCAAGTGAATCCTGCTGATTGTTGTGATCATTGACAACTGTGCCAATAGCGGAAATGGAAAAAGCAGACAGTATATCATATGGTAATGAACATCGAATAAATGACTGAAACGGAATAGCGTTTGCCAATTATCTCTCCATCAATTTTCAACGGATTTCATTCAAATTCGATTTGAATGTCGTTTATATTTTTTTTTTCTTCACCGCATCATCTTCCTTTCTTCGTTATTATCTTCGATGTACTTGACAAACTCTTGAAACGGAGTAGAAAGCAGCACATAAAAGCAAATGAAACGGATGGTTGTTCAAAAATCATTATTATTATTATTATTTGTAGGAATATTAACGAATATTCAAGCAAATCCAGGCAAAAATACTGCAAGAAAAGAAAACTATAATTGGATGCTTATGCGGAATATGAAAAAATACGTAACATGCCAAATTATTATCCATAAAATCATCCACAATATGCATATAAAACTGCGCTTTGAACACGATATAAATTTGCTTGTGTGTGTATAGATCTGTTGTGATGAGTGGAAAGTGAAAATGTTATTTTATCATACGCATCACGTACGATATTTAACTCAAATACTGTGACTCATTTGAGTTTCTTGTTAATAATTTTAGCTGAACTGTTGCGCAATGTTTATACTTTTTCCATGTTTTTCGAACACAAATATGAGTGGGATGAACGAGATACCTAGTATTACGGTTCTGCTATTTTCTGTTTTGACATTCGACAACGATGGGTTTGATTACCATTACAGTGTATCTGGATAACTGGATGGTCAAATTTCGTTAGACATTATCTAATATAAGTCATGCAAAGATCATTCAATTAATTGAAAAGCTCTTGATCTACCGATTGACACTGAGTACGGAGTTCGGACGCTACAATGTATTCTTGGTCTTCTATTTGACACATGAAAAATTGACGAATTCATATGGTTGTGAGCCAGAATCCAATTCTCCGCTAAATCTCATAAGCAGAATTTGATATTCATCGTTAACATTATGATTTATAATTGATATGCAATATGTAAACGCATTACACACACGGAGAAGCAAAAAGGCATCAATTAGAGGTGCACTGAAGTGCATTAATTTACGCAAAGACATCACTGACTTCTGTTGACATTTGATTTTTTTATTATTATTATTTTTTTTTTTTTTTGAATCATACCTATACATAGTATGTACCTTGCTACTGCAGATTAAAATTGGAAAAAAAAACTTTGTTGATTCAACGGCATTATTTTTAATTGATCGCAAACATGAATGCCATTCTGAAAATTGAATTTGTCGGTTGATGCATTTTATTTGGCTGTGCGGTAGTTCGTTAATTTTTTTTTCTTCGTCCATTTTTTCTTCCTTGTTTACTATAATGTGTTTAATGGCCAGCAGAGGAGAAATGGCATCATTTCTGATTTTGTCAAAAAGTAGCGTTATTAGTTGAATTATTAGTTGAATGACACGTACCCAATTAGCAATTATGAAAGTAAAACAATTGTTTTGAATGGCACCTTTATGTGATGCATATCATCTACTATTCTAGCTTGATAATTAGGTTTTATTCGTTTCTAAAATTGAATTTTGAAGTGTGGGAAAAATGAACAGTGATTAAACACTTTTACTGTTCAAATTGTTAAACACATTCATTTCATTTGTGTTTTTTTTTCTCTTCATTTTTTCATTCATTTATTTGGACTTTCTTTTATTTTTGTGTTTTTGTTGTTTGTTGTTTTTTTTCTTTTCGGATTCTGAATGTATGCTATGCACTGTGCATAGTGGGCACGTTGGTCACACATATGTAGCCATGTATGATGGTGCAATCAGAATGTCAAGCTGGAAAATAAATGTTGAAACAGAGGTAAAAACGAAAAGCTTTTGTCATATTGAAAATGTTGAATATGTTGACAAAATTCACTGAAAACTCTTAAAATTTTTAGCTGCATAGGTTACGATACGGATATGCTGTGCATGCTGTACCTGTGCATATAGTTCTATGTACTATAGAATAAAAACAGAAAGAAAAAAAAGAATGAATAAAAACAACAACGTCAAAATACGTTCACCATCATCAAATGAGTTACCGTACCAAAGAACACACCGTTCGGTACCATAAACTAAACGAAACAACAAAACATTAATACATGGATCGGTTCGAAACGTTTGAATGCTTTGAAATATTCTGCCGTTTCTATGGCTGGTTTGGCGAAAAGTGTTCAGTCTTCTGTGCAATCTGCAAGTGTACGGGCGTGTTAACGCTTTTAAATCAAACAATTTCTTGTTCCACCACAAATATCCACTGTCTCTCACACATTATTCACTACAACAACAAAAATATAATAACATATTTTACTAAATTCCTTTCTGTTCCGCGTGTCCTACATCATCAACAGTCAACAGTCGAACAGTAGAAAAAGTAATAGTTTTGTTATAAACATTCGCAATTGGTATTTGGAAAAATTCCAAAACTTTCGAGCGGCGACGGTCACGTTTATTTCTTTTATTTTCTTCATTTTCAAAATCGATCACCAACATTGAAATCAATATTTAAAAGTCAAAATCAAATCAACAAACCGCAATCACGATTGATTATTTCAAAATTTGGATGCATAACCATTGATATTCATTCGGAATTTAGGATTTAGAATTTGATTAGTTTATTTGGTAAAATAGCATTTAATTATATCTCTGTTACTTTTTTTCTGTTCGAAATTTGTGAGGATATTTCATTTCCGTAATTTTGAATCATTGAAAGTTATATTCTTGTTTGGCTGCTGTCATCTGTGCCGAAAGTTTGTGGATTTGATGCTAAACAGCCATTTCAATCGATTTTCTTCTTTTTTTTTTTATTATTTTGGGAGGAACAAAATTTATTGGGATTTTGAATTTTCGAATCTAAACATATAATTATAACACAAAAAATAATAATATATTAGCAGTACATCGGTTGGTTAATGTGCACCAATTATTCGCAGTAAGTAAGGTTGTTTACAATATGAAATCAAAAACTATTTAAATATTTGAACACATTTTAAGCTATAAATATAAAATAACTGACTGTCAAAGCGTGAAAACAATTTCAAATCTTTCGGACGAGGATTTTTTTCTTCTTCTATGTTGTTTTAAATTTAAATAAATAAACCAAACCGATCGAGACTAAAATAAAAGAAACGAATAAAAAAATATTGAAAATATTTCAAATGAATTTTCAATTGTTAAAACTTTGCGAAAAATATTGAAATGAATATTTTATCGAATGAATTTTGGATTGTGGATTATCGAGGGGTTCTCATATTCGCGATTGAAAGCTCATCGCACTATCTGAATGAACAGTAAAATTATTTATTACATTTCTTGATGCAGACTGACTATCAATTGCTTTTTGAATCATTGAACAAGAAAACGGTGAACAGATTTGATTGACTGCACGCCAACCAATCGTTTATCAATTCAGTCATATGAAAAAATAAACAAACTAAAACGCCAGAAAGGTTTTTATTTTAAACAAAAAACAGGGGAAAATCTTAAATTAATCGTTGAATCATTCAATTGTTGTCTGGTTGACAAAAGAAAAAACTCTAACATCATTCCGTATAGCATCATATTTAGTTGCAGCCCCAGAAATTGTCCCAATTTTTATTTGTTTTTCTTCGTTTGTTTTATTTTCGTATTTATTATTTCATTTTCATTCATTCCTGTCAGCCCATTCAAAATGTATTTTATTACGCTTTTAATAAACTTCAAAGTAAATATGAGCCGATTACCAGAGAAATCGATTCAAATTGAATGGCGAAGAGATGAATAGGCGTCAATATAAGTAGATTTACCACGTTAGACAAAATGTATTACAATATATAAAGGAGTCAAAACGAATTCATTGGAATATACATATTTGAACTTTTATTTTTCATCCACATCATTCTTCCATAATAATTCAAATGCTCAAGCTCTTTCAGAAAAAAATTTCTGTTTTTATTTTTCTTCTTTTTCTTGAACCCAATAGGTATTCGAGCACGAGTGTGGCACACGTTGAACATTTATTGTGCGGATAATTCAACATATATCCGATACAAAAAGTATAGGCCAACACCACATAACCGATCCGACAAAATATAAATAAATAAAAAGAAGAAAAAAAAGTGGAGCGAAGCATAAATTGAACTAAAGAACAGAAAATCGATCCGAATATTAACACGACAACATTTGTATGTTTAGAAGCTTATCAACCGGCCATCGTTCGTGTAATAGACACCTACGAAGTTTAGAAGAGAAAAAAGCAAGTAATGAACCAAACAGGCAAAAATTTAGCAAAAAAGAGGAGAAAAATATCAACAAATATACTAAAATAGATGAACAGAGCACCCTTGAATCCATCAAGAGAAAGTTTTCTGTATAAAAAAACCAAAAGATAAAGGAAAACGATTTGTGAATATTTTTGTCGTGTGCACTTTAAACATTTCACATGAAATTGAATGGTTAAAATTAAACAAGAATATCAAAAATATTTTTTGTTGCAAATAGAATCCAATTATGAGAACTTTGCCACATAAACAATAAACATTAAACATACAAATTGAATTATTTTTAAACATTGTTTTTCTAAACGAACACAATAGCTGAACATTGAGGTTAAATGTGTGGAGATTGCAAGTGTGATAAAAACTGATAAAACAAAAACTAAATTGTGAATTAATTGGAAATCATTAACAAAACGGCATTTTGCCAGAGTGAACATTGCTTTTGGCGCGTCACATTGTTTTTTTTTATAGAAAGGTTCACGAACCGAAAAGAGCGAAAAAAGCGAAAAAGGGAGAAAAGCGAAAAGACTTATTGATACGGTCATATTGTCTTGGGCACAGCCAGCATATAATTCTGGAAAACGACCCGAAGCAGACACAAAATAGAGGGAAAGAAAGGAAGGAAATCAACCAGAGCAAAAAATCGACAAAATGTAAGTAATAGCTTCTTAAGTATGACTTCATTATTTTCTTCGGCATTGATTACTGTTTCAAAAGAAACGAGAATAAGATTGGTAAAAAAGGAGAAGTGATAGAATTTAGTTTTTCTCTCATTTGAAATCAATGGGACCAAAAGCCGGATCAATTGAATTTTTTTCAACGTCATTTTCCAAAGTCAAAATGATTTTCTCATTGTCATCGAATGAAATGTATAAAAGAATATAAAGTGAATAACTTATTTGAATGCGGAATGCGGAATCAATTGTTAATGAGATTGAAGCTATTATTCAATCGCGCCAATACTATTACTGATATAACGGATCTGTTGATGGCTCATAACCTTACAACAAATGAATTAATATTGTTTTTTTTTTTCATCATACTGTGAAGTCAATTTGTTAGCGCTTCTTTTCCTAATACATTCGTACCGTCAACTCACTAAGAAAACATGGAAAAAATGGAAATAATATTATGTGTATTCTGTAAATCCTAGGTTTAAATATGCTATGCAAAGAGTCTTACCACAGCAATAGAACACAGACATTCGTGTCATTTTGCAATTAATTTCATAATTGAATATTTTTCGATAAATTAAAAAAGCAAATGCGCAATGGGGTGAAATATGAATTGAGGTGATCGGTAAATATTAAATAATTGCGTACGTCATATGTTTTGTTCGTTAAACGTTCAGGAAATCAATACAGTAATTGCTCTTATAGCGAATACATTGTTATTGAACCAAAGAAAGCCATATAAATGCATCAATGCTATCAAAACAATGATTTCTAACTTATCAATGGAAATAATCTTATTTTCGTTTTCGAACTGAGCCGATTTGTTTGAGTCATAAGTACGTGCAATGCCTTTTCTATTGAAATATGTAAATAGTAAATATTGTGTGACATTTTTTATTTTCAGTTGAATCATAAGGTTTCACTAACAAGATTTAAAATGTATTTAAGTAAATCTGTGTGCCGACTGGCAAAATGCATACACAAATGCGCATATAGAAAAAAGTATCATATTATTATTTAAATGAATCGATGTCTCCAGATTTTCTGGCTGTGTATGCATTTTGTTAGATTTATTTATGGATGAAGTGATTTTCGATCCGTACAACTCGTTACTCAATGAAAATCAAGAATGTAAATGCCGTCGGTGTCGCTTGACATTCGATGCATTTTGTAAAAACAAAATCAATTCAATGTCTATTGTCTATCGACGGTATCCAATGAATATTTAGCATATGCATTATGCATATATTGAAGCATCAGCAATCAATGTTCAATGTTTATGGATGTCATGTCCAATGACCGAATTCCATTCTCGGGCTACAAAGGACTTGCGCTAGCCAAATCATCAAAGAGATGAATAAATAATAGATGCAGAAGATTTATTGTTGTTAATTGTTGGTGACATTGAACCAAAAATTACCACAACAATCGTTCGCCTTTCGATAGGATAAATGGTATCAATATTACAACACAAAAACCAGTAACCAGTAACCAGAGTAACCGATAGCCATGATACTGGAATAATATATTGAATATGTAATTTTAGCACATCACTTGTTAATTTTTACTATTATTATGGTTGTTGTTGCTGTTAATAAAGTGCGCATTGTCAATTTAACTATAATTTATGGTTATGACATTGAAGGCCTTGCATAATGAAAGGTTTATCTGTATTTTGAAAAATGATGGGAATTTTGCACAGATCAAAACAGTTTGCCAAATGAACGAGGCGATCTCATTTTTGGGGCCGTACAATGTTCTACGAAAAAAAAAAAAAGAAAAAAAAGTAATTGAGAGATGAGTTGTGTGTCGTATACGAGAATGATAGTGACAAGGAGCCCACAATTAATTAATAAATAGCGATAAAACATTCAACTCTCAATAAAATAGATCAATTGACGTTCGAAAGAATCAAAATCTAAAAAAAGACATTTCATTATTCACTAAATGTTTGAACAGTGCGCATCGGTGCACCGATGAAAATTAATGTGCTTTGCATCGTGCGTCATTCGATGGGCATTAAAAGCTGGAAATACAGCAGAATTGGAACAGACAAAGCATCAAAAACAGCATAGAAAATAGAGAAAGAGGGATTTGGAAGATTTATCGAATGCAATAAGTTTAATTTGTTGCGTATAGAAACTGAATGCTGCGAATCCACAACATATGTTTTTTTTTCAAAATTTTGCAAACAGTGAGGCAATAGTACAAGCAAATTATTATTATTATCATTATTAATTTTGGTATTGGTTAGAAAGTGAACGTCCCCCCGTCAATTTCATTGACCTTTTACCATACAAATTGCTAACTTTTCCTTCTCCTTGCAATTAGAGCTTATCTTAAAATTTGGAAACAAAGAAAACGTGTAACCTATGCATTATGCATTTTCACACCATCTTGATTCGTCATTCGGCAATAAATAACATAAAACAAAGCCAAAAAGAAGAAGAAAAACTCGAAAAAGAAGCCGACATAAAATAACTCAAAAAGTAGTCAAACTAAACCGATTATATAGCAGCCATAAATAAATTGAAGACATTTTAAATAGAAAAATTTCTGTTGATTTTCCGTTCTAAATTGAAAATTTCCGCTGAGATCGACGAAAAGAAAAAGAAGAAGAAGAAGAAGAAAAAAAATAATCACATCGAAGATCGTACGACATACGACACATGAAATGATTTAAAATTGAAAGAAACAAAATACAAAAGAGCAAAAAACGAATGAACAAACGTTGACAAACGGCAAAATTTGTACAACGCACAGCGTTATATTTGAATTGGAATTCTATTTCATTCGGCAAGAGGTAATGCCGAGTGTCGAGTGCCGAGAGCTGAGATTGCCAAAGGAAAGGTCAGAATAAGAAGAAAATCCTTTTTTACCCACTGCAAAAATTCTAAATGAAAAATAAACATGTCTCTTGCTGTTTCGTACTCGTTTCTCTTTCTTATTCATCTCGCTTTTCAGTTTTCATATTTTTCTTTTGTCTTTTTTGTTTTATTATTTTTTGTTTTTGTTTTTTTTTTTTTTTATGTATTTTGGATTATATTTGTATGCAATTTCATTTTGCTCTGATTTATATGTTATTCACAGCTATAAATATATAGCAAATAGCAAGTAATGTTAAGTGCCATGCATAGCGATTCTCACATACCATAAAAGCAGTCAGTTTATGCGCAAATGAAAGCGTTCAAATTAAAAAATATTAATTCATTTTATAAAATGTATTCTTATTGCATATTTTGATTATCTGAATGAAAATGGAGCGGACGAGGTGGGTTTTCTTTCGGTTACCGGACATCATACCGGAGGTATATCAAATCCAGGAATACGGAAATAGTTTGATTTGTCTATATCATGTGCTTCATTCATTAGCATTCAAAATATTATTCATTAATTTTATTTACGATTCAAATTTCTAATTTCTAATTCACAAGTTATAAATGTTTCGACGAATGCGCTGCATATGTATTAATGTCGTATAGTGGCCAACGAAGCACAGCATCAACGTGATGTGCAGCATAATATTAACTTAAAATAAATTAAATTAAAGATGACTGCGAAAACTTGCTGAAATCGACAAAAATTCGACCAAAAACTGACATATAACAACGGCTGAGCGAGAGCAACACAAACACCAACAACGATTGCGGTTTTAATGAAGTAATAAGTAAAAATCGGAAAACGTTACAATGAAATTAATTAAAGTTCTACATATTTTCGCAGCTCATTTTGAGATGTTTACATTTAATATTCAAAAGTATACCATCTTTTGGTTCACGTCAGCCGGACTCTTCGTACACTACATTTTTTTCTTATGAATTCTTTTTTTTTTTTTTTTTTTTTTGAGATCAACACCTGCATCACTTTCTTGCCTATTCTTCACCAGCATTCAAGTCGTCAATTTCAATCATTTCCTTTAGACACCGTACTTATTTCATTCTTAAGCAAACGATAATAATAATTTGTTTGCATCGTCTCCTTTTTATGCACCACAGGTGCATTACTATATTT
>GL501517.1:9682014-9702497 GCA_000149185.1 Mayetiola destructor
TTGGTGCTTCAGAGAATGATGGAAACAAGTGTGCTACGAAATTTCCATTCGGATTCGTCTGTGTAAGACATGTGATCCAAACTGACATTTAAATCATCATTCGCCACTGCGATTTCCATATGTGAATTATTGTCATAATGACAAAATTCCATTTTATGCGTGTTACGTTACACACATCCATTGTTGACGACGGCAAAACGTAATCAATTATTTATATTATGCGAGAATTTTCATTTTTCCCGTTTTCAATCCTCCCTCAGCCCCCTGAGCTATGTAATCATTTATCTATCATTATTTCAAAAGATTTTTTCCTTTTTTTTATTCTTTAATCACTTTCATTTGCTTTCGTAATTCCAAACATTAATAATGACGAATATATGAGCCCCTAGAGACTGTCTCACAGCTAAATTGTAATGAGACAACCAAATATTCCGGAGTTGCTTAATCATCGAAAATTATTAAATTGAAACGAAACGATCAGAAATGGCAAATCTGGTCCCATCTTTGAATAGAAATCACCATTATCTTCATGCGTTTCTATGCGAAAATAATTTTAAATTCTACCGGTTTGAATTTCATAGTGAAATTGTAGTCTCTATCGCAATTTTCAATGTTCAGAACTTTGCATTTGTTTTGTGAAACAAATTCCAATCTGCTCATCAGGACGACGAAAAATATGCGATGGCGTTTCAACTTGCACAATATCCAAAAATCTGACTGAAGGTTGGAAACTTTTGACTCGTGCAGTTTTTTCGTTACCTTCAAAATAATGGGCTGTTACGCATTTTAGCAGCAACATTGAAAAGCGAATGGAAATCCGGTTTATAAATATGTGTATACAATGATCGAGCATCTAAAATTAATAATAATTTTTCATTAATTTTACGGAGTAAATTTAATATGATACATATTTATTTAGGTTGCCATTTGGAATCCGTGAATACTGAATATTGAATACCAAGGCATAAAAAGAGATGGAAAAAAGTAGGAAAAAGCCACACTTTATAATGCCATCATCATAAAAGGAGTCTATGTGTCCTAACGAATTATTATCAACAGAGCCGATTCAAGGATGGTAACAATTTTATTCATTCGCGATAGACGACTTATGGTACTTATCCAATATCATTAGATTGCTAGCCAAGTACTTCGGGCTAAATGTAATTTTGAAACGTTTGTTACTTTATTTTCGGCTACGATGCTTTTTTGCAAAAATTCTTTAATTTTCTTTTTCATCTTCTTTTCTACGTTGTTTCGGTTCGTTCATTACCATTTACCATCAGAGCCAGTTTGGGGGCAATAATATCCGCCTATGCTTTATGATTCATAGGCTTAATCCAATAGAAGCAATTCCGCCTTTTTAGTATTTCCATTGCCTTTATTTATCGAATATTTTATCTTTGGTTCAATTTGTCTATTCGGATTTCATTTTTAATTCGAAAAATAATCACCAGTTTCTGTTGTCAACACATAACAACATGGAAAAGTGAGGAAGAGCGTACAAACAGGAATAGCGCAGAAAAAAATTGATTGCAATTATGGAAAGCGTCTTAATTTTCGGAAACATAGATTTATAATGCGAACGAAAATCCCCAAAAATCATCATTTAAATTGTCGAAAAGCGTCCAAAATGTATTTGTGCGTTTTGCGTACTCATAAAAAGGTCTTGAATAGTCAACATGACCCAAGTGATGAATATTATTGAATGAGTAGTGGATACCGAACAGCTCTTTCATCGTACGAGATAAGATGAACAAACGCAATTTAACCGGTAATGAAATCTGCTTTTGATTTTTGAGAATGAGTACATTAAATATTTCTTCATTTTCCTTTTTAAATTTGAAAACGAATAATCCTTGGGTGAAGAAGCAGATTGAAAATATTATTGTGATTGCAGTCCATGGTCCATTGTCCATGGACAAATTCAATTTGATATGTCTCAATATTGAATTAAGCAAATTTTTTCGAAAATTTATTTCAATCCATCATATTCAGGAATGTTGTGTGTGATTGATGCAGTCGACTGATGGACCTTATGTGTAAATTTCGAGTTGACCAGAATATGTGCAAATATCCCTTTTTGTCGGTTTTCACAGATTTCACATTTTTTGTTTTGGTTTCACATTTCCTCAGTTCGGCAGGGAAAGACATTGAATTTCAGTGAAAACTATGTCAATGTTCTGTTTTTTTTTGTTTTTGTTGATGATTCAGAAACAATTTGAATTCCATTCGTCCATTCAACACCGTAAGAATATTTCACAGCATCGCACGCAATTTTCACATACGATTCCATTTCGGATTCTGGCTTATTCGTTTTTCATATCCACAGATGCATCAACAATTTTATCAAAATCTTTTTCATGCCACATTTTGTTGGTGTTTGTGACTCTGTCATCACCAAACAACCTGTTTCAGATCAAAATGAAAACTTCATGGGTAATTTTTGTTGTTCGGTGTGGCTTAATGGTGCTGCCTCATAATTTCTCTCTGTAACATAGCATGAATTGCGTGATTTTCAATTCAAATCGTTTATATGTATTTCATACGATTTTGCCATCAAATGTATGATATTCCAGTGGAATTTAGTGCTCAAGTTCAGCGTAATAGCACAATTAAAAAATTGAATGTCATCCGATTAGAAATTAAAACTGCTCAAAGGATGACGTGCCTAGTGCCCAATGCCCACAGAAATGTGAATGAAAAATTAAATTCAACTCATAGCAGAACATTTTTCAACTCAAAACGCTGCCTATGTAGAAAGTGAAAGGAAGTGAAAACCGAAGGAAAAACTAGAGAAAAAAAATAACTCAAAAGTGATTGACTCATTATTTCGTTTAAAACTCTGAACATAAAACAATATATAAAAACCAAACAAAACAAAATAAATAATGGGAAAAAGAGAAAGTGAGAGCAAATAATAAGGAGCTAGCATGATTCCAAGTTCCAAACAAATGAGCTTCACTATTACATGTGTTATGTCAATAAAACACATAATAATGAAGTTATAGGAATCACATTGTAGCAAACATTCTCATGGCAAAACCAGAGAATGAATTGAGACCTGTCGAGTATGAGCATACCGGGGACGGTATACCGGGGATAGTATCCCTGTACTGTAGATCTAGTTACTACAGAATGTACTGTACAGGGATAGTATCCCCTGTACACCACACCGAGTATGCGCAATGCGCATACATGACAGGTCTGAATTCATACCTTGATGGCAAAAGCCATTCCTTATGAGAAAATTGAATGAAAAAAGTGCTCAACCGAAAGTGCTACGAATCTTGATTGCTGTGCAAATGTGGATATTTATTTTGTGCAACTAGTGAATTGGTGACTGGCATTTCGTTTTTATTTACAATTTGCCATTCACAGCCGCTTAACTATAAGACGGATGAGTTTGCTTTATTTCAAATGAATGAAGAAGAAAAAACAGCAACAACAGCAGCAATATGCAAGTTTTATACACTATTATAGAAATTCACCATATCCGGATGTGAGGCAGTCGTGTTCCGTGTTCCGTGTTATTAAATAAAATGTACAAACATTGAGAAATTGAGAATGTAATTTTTATTCAAGTCTCGTACTCATTCACTTTTCAGCCGACTGTTTTTCTTTCATGTTCAATTGTTACCTCCTATGACAGAGCAGAAGATGAAAAAGAGTGGCAAATAATAATATAATATGCGCATTCAATTTGGCTCAATATGACACATACCACATACAATTGCTTTGAGCTTTTATGGCATTCAAGCCATGAATCGGTCGTCTAACTATCCAGATTTCAGATTTCAGATTTTGGATCCAGATATATACAAATAATATGCGGATTGACATATGTATGTATATGTATAAAAGAGGATATAAAAACGGATATGTGGCAGGACCAAATCAAATACAGAAAAAAGGAATCGAACTTCAGCTCTAAATGCTTCACAAATTGTATAAATGTGAATGCATGCAGTCATGGATTGTATTTCTATGGCGTCTACGGTTTAGTACAATAATTCTACAATTTAAATAAATAAAAAAAAATGGCAAAGTGCCCATAGTTTGACATAGTTCACAGACACAAATACCAGACGATACGGTGATAGCATGACCTTTCTACAAAATCCAAGACACAACATTTTTCATTACATTTTCCGTTCGATGTTGAATTGGTTAGGAATAAGTGATAATACGTAATACGTATCATAAATACGAATGCCTCCAGAAACACAAATATTTTATGAATTTTTGTTCATTCGATGCCATGAATATGAATTCAATTTTGTGAAACATTATTATTTTCGTCGATTGAAATATTTAAAAAATTTCTGAACGATATCCGATTTTGTTTTGGGTTTATTTCATTACATGTGACAATGCGACGTTTACCCAAAATATTGCATTTTTCTTTTTTGCCTCTCTCCATTCTCCATGCCAATCTCTCTGACTAATCTGAAAAGTGAAAATTATTTCAGTTTTGCTCTTAATTCAATTTTCCATCACATTTGTTCGTCGATTTCCGATTTGTTGTTGTTGTTGTTGTTGTTGTTGTTGTTGTTATGGAGCACCATATAATATGTCGTCAGAGATTAGTATTGAATTGGATCGAAAAACATTTAGCGTTACGCATAAAAGAAAAACGAAATGATACGAAAAGAAAAATGTCATAGAATGTTTCACTGATTCTAAATGCCCTTCGACAATAGAATTGCAGAATTGACCCTTGATCAAATTGATTTCCAATGGCAAATCACGTTCTTTATTTCAATCAAACGAAATGAAACCGGGAATATTGCGTAAAGAACCATTTATTCACTTCTTTTCTTTTTCGATTCTCATGTATTATCATTTTTATTTTTCTGTTTCCTTTCTTTCTCACTTTCTCTTTGTGCGGTTCATTTTCCAAAGAGCATTGTGTATCGAAAGAATTTGTCTTTCACAATATCAATTCGAAGCAACGACAAAAGAAACACAACAGAAAAATCAATTTCATCCCTAAGATTCAAATAATCAAATAATAATAATTTCCAACCATTAAATCTTTGTATTACAGATTCTATTGCGACATAAACAATTCAACGCAGCAAACCAAATACACAGATCGGTCACAAAATACGAATTAACAAACGAAACATAAACGAAAGGCATTGAGGCAAAATCGGGTTTTTGTATCTGTTCTGTCAAGTCAAACGGTAAAAGGTGAGTTCAAACAATCTGATATCAATTGACAACGCATTACGTTTTAGCATTTTGCTCTTTTGATGACTTTGCGCTGTATTTTCGATATTCTTGTGTTCATGCAAAATTTAAATGTTTCGGATACCAGGCTGAACAAAATTTTAAATGGAATAATTATGATTATAAATGGATATTTTACGGCCAATTCCATACTTTATCTGATCTTTCGGCACGTTATGGTGTCATTTGTCGCATTTACTCGAACGTTGTTCAGATGGTTTTTCATTGAATTTATTTGATAAATTGAAACCGTTTATTTGTTTACTATATTGTAGTAGCAAAGAAAAAGAACGAAGAATATTGAAGATTCTTATCAAAATTAGTTTTATGAGTTAAGCATGTAATATAAAATGATATTGTGCATTGTTTGCTATTTGGGTCATTTTATATAATAAATAATGAAATGAGAAGTTTCAAATGGAAAATAATTACAAGTTTTAATGCAATGAAAACGTTATCTGTTATCTGTTCTACAGTCGATGGATTCAAATTTTGTATTGAATGCCGGAAGTAAATGAATCCATGCAAATAAGCAAAATACGTAGAAGTTTTATTTGTGGTTTATTCGTACAGCTCCTTGTTCCTTGTGTCAAACAATGGGATTCAAGTTGTGCCACTTGATTAAAAATGGAAAATGAAAATACCAAATTTTGTTATAGTAACTACAAAAAGAAATGAACAACATTCAAAAATACTTTGCATTTGATAAATAAAATTCGTAAAATTGTTTGCACTGTGATTGTATTTCGATTTGAAATTTTCATTTCTGATTCACAAATTGATTCATTTCCAACGATGAGGCAAATTCACTTCAATTGTTTATCGAGAATAAAGATGGAGCCTTTAGTGACAACAGAACAGTTGACAGTTGACATGGCCAATGAACATGAATTTATAATCCTAAACAGATAAATTGACTTACTATAAGCACAATCCGAATTCTTCATTCAAACATTCAAATATATATCGGATACTTTTGGATGCGTCATTTCTTTTGGACTTCAAAGGAGTTTTTTTTTTGTGTGACTCCAAAAGGAGAAAATTGGATTTATTTTCGTTATGAAACAGCAAAAATAAAAACAATAAAAAATTATAAACGGCAAACTTTCATTCACGGTCACATCAAATGATGAATTGTGGCACTTAAAAATGACATTTTATCATTCAAATTATAATGCAAATATGACTTTGTCTGGCTGGATTGAATCATAATGTGACAATGGCATTCTTAACGTTAAACATTCGAAAGAAAAGCAAAGAAAAGCATAAAAAAGAACGGCGAAAAAATGAGAAGAAATGAAAAGCATTTGGTGGTATCCAAAATGATGGTGATGGAGATGGTACAGTGTGTATATAAGTATGATAAAAGGTATAGAACATCCGACCATATCATACCATAATTTCAGTTGTATTTCGAATTTGAAAGTTTTTTAAATTCGTGTTAAGAACGAAGATTGTACATTGTACATTTTAAATCGTACATCTCCATATGGGTGAGAGCAGGTTATGATTAGAGTGTTTCTCAATCAGCCATAGTATTCCAAATCGGCTAAACAAACATCATTTTGCCAAGCCCTGAATTCCGAATGCATAAATTGATGAACAAAATTATGGAGATTATCCATCGGTCCAGATGCATAATTTTTTTCTCCATTCACATAACATCACAATCATGTGAAACACTCTAACGTGCATAAGCTATTATGCATGTATTAAGATTGTATGGCAAAAATTTTTGCATATTGTTTCAATCGAATACAGGCGGCAATGTGTTTTCATTTTTCCTTTTTCATTTTATTATTATCATTTAGAAGGAAGAAGGTGATCTGCTGTAGTTGTTGCTTATCATTATTTTCTTTGGTATGCTTTTCTGTTATGATATTCAACCAAACAAACCAATCTGCATAAATACATTTTAATGATTTATCTGCTTATCCATTATCCATATCAGAGTTAAGAACGCATTCGGTGCTATAAACGAAAGAAGAATTAAGCACATGAAAGAAGAGTGAAGAAGATTTTTCATTTATTTTTTCTATTCTTCTTTTCATTCTGTTTTTCTTTTGTTATTTCCACATTCAATTCGATTGTGTTTTGCTGAAGCTCGATTCTCGAATATCTCGTTTATTTCAGAACAAAATGTTAAATTGAAAATAGTGACATAGCGCGTTGCCGTTGCGCTCATTTGAAATTGAATGTTTCCCATTCGAACGAAATTAAAAATCCAATATGCTGTGTCTGTGTATGTGTGTGTGTGTGAATGGTGTATGATAAATGGTAAATATGCACTGTGCACCCAATTTGCATCTTGACAAAAGTCACAGAACAAAACAGAATTTTCTTATTTTTTTTTTTATAATTCGTACGGGAATAAACAAATCATTTGCACAAAAACAAGTACATTTCCATTGTTTATGAAAATTTGTATCACGTTTGGTGATTGTAGTTAATGCTAGTTGATTTTCAATTTGGTGATACAGTACGATTGTATCGTCTGCATTACGCATTAAGCGTTATTAATGCTTTAACCAAGTCACACAATCTGCTATCTCACTCTCTCAATTCATAACATCAACATTGTCTTACAATTCAGGTTTTGAACAATAATAACAACAACCATTGCCAAGTTGCCAAGCTGGATAATATTTATGAAACGATTTTGCATCCTATTCAAATACCATTATTCGAAATTCGCTTAGTTTTAGGCGCTCAAATAAAAGTTTTTTTTTTCATTTTCTGTTTGTTTATTTGTTTGTTCGGAACTCGGAACCAATTTGATTTTACCCAAATGTATTCATTCTTGTTTTGGAATATTCTTGGAATGTGTGATTGATGCGTTTTGAGTTCTTTGAGCCATTTTTCACAAATGAAATAAAATATTTTCGGAATAAAAATGGAAAAAATATAAGTTTTGAGCTTATGATTTGGAACATACATTATTTTGCTTTCGTTTCGAATATGTGCGTCAGGACGAAAATTACAATTAGTTTCATAATGGTATTTCCAAGCAATGGATCAATGTTGAATGTTCAATGGCATTTCGATCATCATTTGTTCGTAATTTATAAAAAGGCCGCTTTCAAATGAAAATATTTTGAATACAAGACACACTTGTGTTGTACGCAATATTTCGAATCATAAATAATAAACGATAAACTAAACATTTCTTTATTTCATTTAGAAAGCTTTTGCTTTTCGCGTTCGAATACATGAATCAATGTTGAGCGTTGGCATTTGGATGTTGTAAGCAACAATAAATGTTTCCATTGCGTTCCTAATCTTCATACAAAAAAACATTTGATAATGATCATATGACATGCTTATCGTCCAAATGATGCTAAACACATACTATATATTTGATACTTGGAATCTATAGCTGCAAAACGTTGAACCGATGAATGGAAAATAAATCACATTTCATTCAAATTGGAATGAACAATAAAAACTAATTCATTTTCAAATTGATAAAAAACTTTTGAAACTTTGAATTTCAAACTTCTAACGTCAATCAATCTTTTCATGCGCTAATTTAATCAACATATCAAATTCAAAAATATATACATATAAATGTCTATCGTGTATATTATACTATTTGAACAATTGTCCTGACTTCTGACTTTTAACTGACGTAAGTATGAAGAGCAGATTTAAATAAATCATCGATTTAATTTTGAGATTGAAATGACAATTCACATGGAATTGTATTCGGTGTCGCTCAATTGATTAAATTATCTTAATGAAAATCAGAGCGAAATTATTATTCTTCTCCATTAGTGTAAAGTGCGACCCATGTAATACATATGTCAAACGACAATGAGTCTATATTTATTGCGTGCAAAAATATTATTATAAAAATCTCGTTGAAAGACACAAAACAAATAAATTGTGTGTGTGTGTGTGTGTGTGCTGTTCATTTAAAGGGCGTTAAATTCACAGAAATAACGAAATATTTGAAATTTTTGTGTATTGATGGGAAATCTAATCGCCAAAATAGGATCACTATAACTTATGCTGACAACCGTATTGCATTTAGCAATACAGTACTGCTTTTGAGCTTTATGTACTGCAAAGAAATTGTACCGTTTTTTGTACTGTTTTTCGAGTGATTTAGTTAAAATTTGGATATCATACTAGATATTATTGGGTTTGGATGGGAATCACCTTTCGGTCATCAATTTTTTTTCCAAAAAAGTCGATTTTTTCCACACAAAAAAAGTCGTTTGAGGGGAATCATCCCCTGGTCTTTCTTCTAAAAAAAATCAATTCGACACTAGGTATGACTGGCTCTTTCTTGTATACTACTTTTTCGCGGCGGAGAGTTGGCAGCATTAACCATAACAGAGCTTCATTCGATACTTGAATAGAATAATTTAACGACGATGTCAAAGTCAATGGAAAAAATGTGTTCTGTCATTACCATTCGATTTGTAATTTTTCGTTCTCGAAAGTTCGTAATCGAACGATCACTAGTTTCAGTTTGAGGTAATTTTATGCGGAATGAACTCATTTTCAATGACGCAACCGCTTCATAAAGCTCTATGGCACCAATACATGTGCATTGCGTTTTATGGTGCCTATACACATTAATACTTACAATCAAGGATGCCTATAAGTCTTGCTTTAGCATCTGAGATATTCGCATGCACTCATTTTTTTAAATTTTCAACCCCAATAAAGAATAATGAGTGAAAGGAAATGAACTAAATGAATTTTATTCTAAAATAAAATAAAACACAAATGAAGCCAGTTTGTTATAGCCAAACCCAAGGTGGCCATCATATACGAAAAAAATTTACAATGTAAAAATGGGCCTATGATTCTTATACCCATTTTTTGTCGAAAAGTGGGTATACAAATCATAGACCCACTTTTCCCTTTATGTGGGTACGCAGCGTTAAAATATCCATATATACCTGTGCATGCGAATATCTCAGATGCTATAGCAAGACTTATGGACATCTTTGCTTACAATACCTATTGGAGGTCTACTCCTTTAGTTTAGGATTTTATCAATTTTTTTTGTTTTATTTTTTTTCAAATGAAAAACTGCCATAATCATGCAAATGATGTTGATTCTGTATATGTGAAAGAAGCAACAAAGAATGAGAATCATTTATGTCAGATTTCTTTACCATCCATCAGCACGGACACATTGACGTTAGTCGAGGCACTTTCATAGATATAAGTAAACCTTAGTCGTAACACAAACCAAACTAGCCGAGATGAGATGGTATAATCATGTTCCTTATTCTTTATAAGAAAAAATGCAGGAAAAAAACGTTTTTGAACTTATTTTCGGCTAGTTATTGTCGATCTGGATTCCTATTAATAACAAAGATGAACATTGAATTTTTTTAACGCCAATCCAACATTGGACATGCATTTAAACTCAAATTGTTCCCCAAACGCTCCCTCTCGGATTATATCAATTTGTATTCAGCTCAAGTTTCATGAATCAACACCTAAACCAGGGCCACAAACGATACGGAATCCGTACGGAGAAATTGAAGAATCGGTACGAATGTATGCATAATGCATTCATTGCAAATGTACGGCCATACATAGGTCACCGTACATTCGTATCGATTCTCCGAATTCTCCGTACGGATTTCGTATCGCTTGCGCCACTGACCTGAACACACTTATTAGTGAATTTCAATATTTTTTTTTTTTAATAAAAATTAATTTTATCATGATGAAATATTTTTTTTATTTTTAAACGAATATAATGACGTAAAATCGTTTTTTTTTTTGATGTGTCATTGGAAGTTGCTATTGTGGTCTCCATCCCAAACATTGGCCCAACTCCGGTTTCTTTCCCATGTCTCTAAGGCGTTTCCCCAATTGTTTATCGCAAACTTCGTCTACTTCTTTATAATTTTCAAAGCAAGTTTTTGGGCTTGTATTCTTCAAAGGACACTCAGATACCGTTTTGAAACTGACATCTGATATTATATTATAGCAGAAATTTTCACTGAATCCTTCAGGACCAGAAGGAAACATATTCGAAATATATCCCCGAATTAAATTTTCATCAAGAGCTCTGCGAATGAAGCAAGAATATTGAATCCCGTTAATGTAAATAATTCAAAAATTAAAAACTGTTTTGAAATAATCCTCACTCTCCATATTCTCTGACTCCCAAAAAAATTAATTCATAATGTAGTTTGGCTAACTCGGCTTGTAATTTCAATCTTCCTATATCGACAGAAAATGATTCCATATTATTCTCATTTGATTCCTAAATTATCAATATTGGTTGTACTTACGGCGAGAACTGGTAAATTTGGCAAACCTAACCCAATCGACAATGTAAAAAATGGCCTTAATTGTGTTTTTACTCAAAGGATATTCAGCTTGATGTACTGCGTTGTATTCAATAACCCCATCTTGGTATTCAGGGATTTCCATCTCGGTCATCTCGGACCTAATATAAATAAAATTATAATTTTTTTTATTCAAAACAAACCTTAAATTCGTTGGAAATTTACATTGGTTACGTACATATAACGATAAAAACGAGCCACCTTCACACCTTGCGCTGGCAAAATTGCTTCGAATATAATTAAAAATGATAAATATCAAATAATTCAAACTCAAATTTTGAACTGGCGTAACACTCACCAAAAGTAAAAATTGAGACAAAAAGAAAAAAACGATATGATTCAGCCATCTCGATACAATTTGATAAACAATCGATTGAATTATGGTTTGAAAGGTAGTCAGCACAGCCTTATATTCACAATTTTCGTCAACTGGTTATTGTTCAAATAAAATTCTAGGAATCAACACGTCTGTTGAATAATTCAAAGGGTAAATATTGTTATTGTTGGAAAGAATTATAATTGCGTCATTGAACAGTAAAACGTAAACATGTTTTGAACAATTTTACAAATTTAATTCTGATATTTACGTTTGAAAAATTCACACTCAAAATGTTGGTAATAGATGCCTCCATCACATCAAAGGACACTCAGATATAGAATGTACAAGAAATACAGAATATTGAATGGAATAAGTCATTATTTGAATGATAGGATGTTCCAAATTCAAAAAATGTCGCTCATATTTTTGCGAAAAATTGTGTCCACGATAGTCCTTTACTGGTCATATTCTAAGCATGTGACAATTATAATGGCGTCATTGAGCGGCGGAAAAACGTAAACATATTTCGAACAAATATGCAAATTTAGTTCCAACCGAATATTAAAAATTCAAATTTGAGACGATCTGAATGTCGCAATCCGGATATTTGCGTTTAAATATTAAAAACATGTCTATTTTGCGAATATAGGAAAATGAGTTGTTTTGCATTTTAGATCGATTTTTTCTCGGATCGGTTATTTTTATCAAATTACTATAAATGACAATTTTAAAAACATGGTTGAAATGTAAATCATCCTAAGTTGAACGTGTTACGTCAAAGCAAAGTTATCAAGAAAATAAATTTGAATTGAAATTAGAATTAAAATTTGGAAATTGTGGATGATACCAAGTAATAAATATCCTGAATTTAATAAGTATCTTCCGATCTTCAAGTATTATTTGTTCAATTGTCAATACGAACAAAGCGAATAATGATGATATGACGGCCGCCTCCAAATGGAACCAGAAAATTTGCATTTAATGAAGATCCACTCGAAAAACAAAGAATGTAAATTTCAAAACAGACATGTTTTTCCGTTCCAAGCGGCAATATCAGCATTTCGACATTTAGATCGTCTTTAATTAGAATTGTTAATATTAAATTAAATTGTTAAATTTATATAATTGTTCAAAACATGTTTACGTTTTACTATTCACTGGCAAAGTTATAATAGGCACGTACCAGTAGTTTGTTTTTGCTATGATTGCGTCAGTGAAGAGTAAAATGTAAACATGTTTTGAAAAATTATACAAATTTAATTCTGGTACTTGCGTTTGAAAAATTCACACTAAAAATGTTGGTAATAGATGCCTCCATCACATCAAATAACAATATTGAATGGAATAAGTCATAATTTGAATGATAGGATGTTCCAAATTCGAAAAATGTCGATAAAATTGCATTTTATTGTTCTGATAGCTCCAGTTAATGTAACATTAGTACTGAACCACAATATTAAGTTTGCCCAACTATAGCGCAAACAAAACGAATGGACAGTGTCTTTTAAGGAATGTCTGTTTTTTTATTTGCCTCTATGAGATTTTAGGCTATGACAAGAAATCTGTGACAAATGAGGCACGATATACCTCTGGAACCGTTTGCATGTGCCGTATACATTTCGGCCACTCATATTTTGGCTTTTCGCATTATTTTCTATGCCTAACACGATACAACTAACGATTTTAAGGAAACATTGTGTCCATGATAAAACTTTACCAAGGTCAGATTCTAAGCATTATATTGACATCATTGAAAAGTTTAAACTAAGTAAAACGTAAACAGTAAACGTGTTTTTGAACATTTATACAATACAAATTTAATTCTGATATTTGCGTTTGAATGTGAAAAACATGTCGGTTTTGTGAATTTATTCATTTATTTGCCTAGAAAATATAGGGATACGTGGAGTCTGAAATTACAACAACAATAACATTAGAAAAACACGAAAAGTTATGTATATGGGGTTCAATTGGAGGTATACCGCCCATGGTGACCCCCACATTTTTTGATGGAAAAAGAATAATTCAATTAAGAGGATAAGAGCAACAAACAGAAAATTACAAATCAAATGGTGATGACAGAACAAATATTCTTTATTGACTTTGACATTTGTCGTAAAAGATAGTTTACAATGAAATTTGGACAAATTACAATAAAATTGTAATTGTTTAATTTACAGTGACTCTATTTGATTGCACAGTAACCAATACCGGCATCATATTTCCGAGCTTAAAGCTCTTGATTTGCTCTCAATTGCATAAAATTTTGTTCATTTGATTAAGATTGCACTAAATTGGGAGCCCTATTTTGTTGGGTCGGCACACATCACACAGATCACGTATCTGAACCGTCTTAATATATCATGTGCATGATACACAGGCTGTCGTCTTGAGCTACTCCCATTTCACGATTCACAAATTCTAATCGCAGATTTGATATGCATGACTTCAGACCGCACATGGTTGAGGGCCTTGAGGCTTTATCTTTACAGCAGACATTTGTGGATGGATTTTTTCTGCGTTAAGTGCAGACTGTGCTTTTAATATACTAGTGAAACTTACACACTACGTCGCATTTGCTACGCTAAATTTCAATAAAAAAAAATTTCTCTTCATTTTTGCTGTTGTTGTCGTTGCTTTAATTCATTTTCACTTCGTGACGTCACTGTCGATCTGCAATCTTGTCTTCATAATTATTGAAAAATCTATGCTAAAAATATGTCTACATATACATATATCTCATATATTAATATTGTATATTGGAGTCTGAAGCATTGACATGAACGTAAATAACGTATGAACCATCGATAGACACGTATCGAGTTCCGCATCAAAAAAAAAAATATATATATGTATAAACATATGTGTAATAATATGAAACTAGCAATTAGTTGCAGACAACAATAGATCTTATGAATTTATGCATGAAATTTATATGAAATTAATAGAAATTCCACTGTGTGCCATCCACCATCCACCTATACAACAGCCTATAAGCTATGAACATAATGTAAAATATGATACGTTGCGTTGCGATATGATATCCATTACAATAGCCGGCGACAAAAAAAAAATTTCAATACTTCAAAACGCAGGTAATTTTTTTCTCTCCATTCCGGATCATTCTCAAGGGGCTGACATTCTGAAATCCGTTTCATTGACGGAATGAAATGACGTTATTGAAATATTCTGAATATTTTTTTAGAATTTCAAATAGGTTATTCACGTTACTATACGTACATTGAGAACAGTTTCATCGCTACCACTAAATACCAAATACTTTCATTGTAAACGAAAATAAAATGGAAAAATACTTCAATAGTGAATATGTTCAATCTTTTTCAATTTTTCTTCAGTAAAGTTGCGTATTATTTTCATTTAGTTTTCATTTCTTACCGTTCGCATCAACATCAGACATCAGCAGCAGCAGCAGCAACATCATAACATTGCCATCGCTTATTCTTTTGCATTTCCCTTGTTAATTTCATTTTACAACTAGAGAAGAGAACTGAAGTATCCAATACATTTACAATTTACATTCGTGTGATTGTATATTTTGAATTGTGAACAATTTTTTTTTCATTTTCATTTTCCTTGAATGAGAATACGAGTATTCATGGTTTGGCGTTTGGTGTTCAATAATTTTGTATACGTGAGGTGCATGTTCATGATGCATTGTGTGCATCTGTGTTGTTCAAGTACAATTCAAATACTTTTGCATACCGATCGGTTGTTCTTCTCTCAATAGCAAAAAGTTTTCGGAACCCTGTAAAGGAAAGAAACGAAAAGAAAATGAGGGGAAAAGGAAGAAATCTAATTTATGCAGGAAAAATTTCAATTGGCATATTCAATGTTCGATGCACATTGTTCACTGTCAAATCTTTTCAATTGAAATGAATTTTCATGATTTCAGCAATTTCTATATGAATATCATATCGCTTTAGTGCAAAAGCTTTCAGTTTTTGCAAATGCAATACGAAAATGAATTGTCATTATTATTATGAATAATTGTGAGTTTCGTGCAAAAAATTTCCGAAACATGAATGTGGCTCAGACGCAGGTAAAAAAAAATCTATCGAAATATGAAGGATTTCTCGGTGTTCCATCAGTTCGTTGTTAAATGGATAAAATAATGGATTGTCAATTTTCAAAAACATTTCAATTCGATAGAAAACAAAGAGAACTACAGCTTTATTCGGAACAATTATGAAAAATTGAATTTGAATACAATGTACAGAGAGCTATAGCGTTTTCGATTTTGTTGTGTCGATAAAAAAAGATAATCCTATAAATGATTCCATAACAGAGAGTGCTTAGCATGGCGGGCATTCGTATCATAGCAATAACATTCATAATATGCTCACAAATTAAACTACCGTTCGTACTTCATATGGTGTAACATTTAACCTTTATTTCCATACAGATTCCCATCCAGATTCCTACATTGATCGTAATACTCAGATCATAATAGTAATAATAATAACAATAACAATAATAATAATAAAAAAAATAATATTTGATGGCAAACCATTTGAAGTACGGCCTATTTACCATCTGTCATTCACGTTTAAGTGTTTGATACGATTTTCGAAATTGAGACGATGATAGGCATTTTGGTTAAATAAATTTCACATTGAACCGATTCCATTTCAATAATCAAATTGCAGCTGATAGACATTCATCCATAAACCATATATGCATATTGTAAATGTAACAGCATACAATGTTGATCCATCTGAATTGTATTATAAATAAAGCCACACAAACTTGGTCTGGTCGTAACAGTTTCTCAGCAAAGACACGAGATTTTCCTATTTCCATCATTCTATTGTTTAATTTTCATTTTCAGCTCTTTTCGGAAAATTGGCCAACACAGAAACTATAAATACAAGAGCATACAAAACATTTACGTTGTTTAAATCTTATCTGCCATTGATGGATCTCTAATTCGATAAACGCGTTTCAAGATATATGGAAACAACAATTTAACAGTCCTACTACTAAACTAACAACAATACAAATCAAAAAGTGAGGATCAATTTTCATTCAAACGTCAATTTCAATCACTTGCGATTTACCGTTCGAATCAGAATGTTGAAAGAGAACATTAAGTATTGGTTGGCTCGTATCTATTATGTATTTAAAGCAAAGTGGACATAAACGAAAGAGCAAAAGGTAAAATATGAGATTGAAGCTATATATTGTATATATATCTGCAGGAAAGCTGACATTCAAGTGGCAATAGTATATTCAGTGCTCATAAATTGAATCAAATTTCTTTGGATTTTCTTATTTCCTTCAGCCATCGTTCGCTGTGCACTGTGCACACAATACACTGTTCGCAACATAAATACTTGATAATGCGATAAATAACGATAAGAGGTGAATTTCGTTTTCATTTTTATACACTGAAAGTAGTCATTTGTTAAGCTGTGCTCATTCGAAGTTTTTGTTTTGCGATACTCATTAATTATTATATATGCACAGTCTATAGTCTATATTGTATATTCTCAAGAATAGGTATTATTCATTATCCATTCACCATCTTTTTATTCGAATCACACTAAAAATTCATCGATCAATTTTCAACTTTTAAACAAATGTTTGATCGTTTATTGTGTGTGTGTGTGTGAGAGAAGGAAAGAGAAAAAAAGAAGAAGAAAAACGAGATCAATCTATGACAAAGTCCATTGTTATTTGTTCAAAGCAAAGTGTAGGTGCACCATTTATCTATCCATGGTTAAATGTGATTGCTCCATTGCAAATATAATATTCAAGTGAAATGGACACTGGATCAAAACTGATGATTGACGCATTATCAATTTTGCAAATATATCATAATAATCGATGTCGTTCAACAGCCTTGAACATCGCTACGCTTAACGATTTATTCATTATTATTTTTTCTCGTTTTCGTTTGCCGTTTTCGTTTTGGTTCAGTGAGTTGAGTATGTTTTTAAAACGTGTCCGCATAATATCCCCAGGGAGCATTATGCAACATCTAAATCGATAAAAATAATCCTTAATCAATTGAATATTTAATATTGAATGGATGAGAAGGAAAATCATGTCAGAATCAATTTCTCATATAATCTCATACTCCTTAAATCCGTCGTCCGCCTTCTGCAGATCGGATGTTTTCATTCTTTTTATACATTTCCATTTCATGTGCGCCTAACAATTTAGCTGAATTTAAAGTATCAGCAAATATGATACACGCAATACACCATCATGTTATGTATATACTACATCAAAATGTTTTTCTTTTCACACACGATATCATCTCCCTGTCTTTCTTTTCCTTTTTGGCTTTGTTTTGCTATTCCTCTTCACTGAAAAGATTTTCTTTCTTTTATCGTTTCTGTTGCGTTCGTGACACCCATACATGCAAATAACAATGATATAAAACTGTTCGATTCAAAAATAAAAAAAATTGAACTTTTTTCCATTGATAATCCTCATACCTCATACCAATTAAGGGAGGATATATATCGTCAAATTTGAACACGCATCACGCAATGGATTCGTATATTTATCACTCGAAATCAAATCCCATCCCGTTCAAGAAAAAAATGTTTAGAAATTGTTGAATAATAAATTATTTAGTTTTTTTTCGGGTCTCTGTTTCGTTTTTTTCGGAACTTTTAGCTCAAAAGTGTATTGTGTTTTCAGCGTTCATCCATATAAATAGAATGAAAAGGCTACCATTTCGAACATTAAATAATGTGCACTTGTCACATGCATAGATATCAGATAAATACCTAGATGAACATTGAATATGAAATGCGAAATATAAAAATATATATCGTATACTATTACTAAGGAAGTGAGCCGATTCTGCTGAACTTTATCTGCTGAATGTGATTGATTATTTTGTTTCGTTTTTTTTTTTGATTCTCTCTTTTGTTTATTGCTTTGCATACTCCCCGTTGGAAAGTCTCTTTTAACCCTTGTTTGTTTTCTATAATAAATGCAGAGAGTTAAATTTGCCTGGACTTAATCAGGTCTTTGGAACAGTTTATGTCAAATGGAATATTACGAGATTATTGTCCATTCACATAAAACGAGTCTACAAACAAAAGAGAAACGTTTGACTTTTGTGCTATATTTATAATATCGTGAAATATTCATGTTGTATTGTATAAGTGAAGGCCTTACTGATGATCATATTTCCATCAGTTTTGATTCAGATCGAACTTCATACCCTATCAACCAAATGTCTTATACCGATGTACAAACTCCAAACTTCCGGATCCTAAATATTCATGTTCCTTTCAATAAAACGAAAATGTGATGAGCAATATTCATTCCAGGTGTTTGAATTGCCCCCTTGTCCATTATTATATGTCGATTCATTTGACTTTTCCTGCCCGCCGGATATACTTGATTTGTTTGGCTTACATTTTTTGTCTTCCTCAAAAACCAAAACGATGGCAAACGAGCTATTTTTTTTTTATTAGTTTCTTTTCCATGTCAGTCGGTTTTGAGTGAGTTAAAGTAAAAACGATTGTTCAGGAAAACTGTTCACCCAAAACTTTTCAAACTTAACCAAAATGTAATCAAAACAATAATAATTGTTCAAATGAATATTTGCATCGTTTGTATAATCTCTTCTTATCCCATTCTTCCCAATTTCAATTTATCAAATTTTGACCCAAAATAATTTCCTTTATCCATTTTCTAAATTAAATTAAAATGTGTCAAACATTCGATTCCGGAGGTTAAATTTATGCTAAGTTGAACATTATGTCTATGCAGGCCGATTTGAAAGGTGAGCAGTTGATTTTCCTTTTTGATTAAAATCAAATTGACCGATTGTAGTGTTGGCTGGTAATCCTTCTGCATTTTGCTTACTTAAATTCATCTATGATTTTTATTCAAATTAGTATTCTGAACAACAATTCGATTGCAGTGCAAACTAATCCATTACTATAAATATTAAATGAATACACAAAATAATCATTTTGGACAAAATTTCTTGGCTCCATTGTCAGTGTCAACAAATGTCAACAAATGTCAACAATTAATTATTCATTGCAAGCATTTTGCTAATATCCTTTTCGAAAAGTTGATGACAACCGTAAATGGAGCGAAGCTTTCAAAACATGAATACATTATGACCAACTGGAACACTATAGCCGAATCGTAGTACATCAGTGGTTTGTGTGTGTGTGTGTGTGTGTGTGTGTGTATGCTGCAGTGTGCTGGCTGAAAGTCTAAATATACGTTTCTATTCTCAATTCTCATGGCTTGACATCAATAATTGTAATTTCAACTCTCAGGCTTCGCATATTGACTTTTAATATTTCACCTGTTCACTTTTCATTTGAAACAGTATAATATTAAAATTATGATTCCTATATCGTCGATAGCCGCCATATTATATTATATATATATATAGACGTTTATGGCAGCTATTTTCTGGAAAACTAATTATCTATTTATCCTTTTTATCATTCGAACGAAACTAATTTGGACACTTTCCACCACTTTCAACTCACATTTCAACTCGTCTATTACAAAGTTTCACATTGTACAAATTGATATAAACGAATCCATACAATTCAAATCCATTTCGAATGAATTTTGAGTCTCATTTTATTTCC
>GL501517.1:9710793-9729859 GCA_000149185.1 Mayetiola destructor
AACAAGGTGTATTCATATTGGCCACTATAGGTCTCATTTTGTTGCCGGTTTTGTGAATTTTTGGGAGTGCATATAACATAGCAACATTAGGATTTGAGACTTTTAATGAATATTTGAAACGAGTACCATAAGCATCACTTATTTCATGTATTAAAGGGTTACATTCCCTTATCATATTTTGAAGTGGATTTTTTGTTATTTGTTTATAATTGCATTCCTGTATTAAATTGTGAACACGTTCATCATAATCAGATCGGTCCATAATCACTAGTTTGTTGCCCTTGTCGGCTTTCGAAAAAATGCAATCATTTGACTTTAAATCTTCGATTATCCTCCAATGGTTATTCTTAAATGTTTCATCTTTTTTCATTTCATTCTCAATAATAGGTCCCGCTGCATTTCTTATATCTCTTTGAACCGAGAAGGTCTTAAATTTTAAAGCAGTTTCTATGTCTATAACGGAACTCACAAATGACGCTTTATTAGGTTTCGGTGCAAATTTCAAACCCTTATTTAATAGGTTTAATTGATCTTCTGTAAAACTGATACTTGATTGACAAATAAATATATTTTATAAAAGTATGAGTCGCATGTGGGTTGATTGATTTCGAATGGTATTATTATTTTATATCTTATCTTATAGTTAGGGGTCGATATCCGGAATTCCTGAAACTCCTAAAATATCACAATATGTACATTGTACATAGATATTAATCTATTGTATATTGTGTACTGTGTACTTAGTCAAACGCACATTGATTATTGGCATGATTGAGCTGAATCAAGCACTATTTATGTATGTATAGCATTTATGTTGTAAAATGTGATTCTAATTTCAATTTCATCCGATTATGAATTGCAATCAAAGGTTTAACTTTAACATGAAAAAGGATTATTGAAAAGTTCGTCAATCGTCAAGATTATGATTTCTCAAATGATTTGTTAAGTCAAAAATGTGACTCTTTTTATTTTAACTCAAATTGCATATATGCACAACAAGCCCATTCATTCTAATATGAAAAAATATGAGAAAGAGAAAAATATATAAGAAAAACTGTTTTAAATGACAACAAAGGCTTTAAACCTGGTGCATGTGCTGGCACTGTGATCCAATTCCATACTCTATGCATTTCTTTTTTGTGTTATTGTACATGATTCTGACACATTCAGTCGTTGATCACAATGGAACATTCAGCATCATACTTGAACTATAAATTTAATCTAAATTAAAATCTTTTATTGAAAGAAATTGCTAGGGATTATATGAATAGCGCAATTTTATTTGTCATAACCACAAGCATTTTGTGCGATGAATGGTCAGCCATGGTTTTATATACAATATACAAAAGGCGCTCAATTTTAATCTTTAGAAGCTTTTGAATTTTAACTTTAGATTCCTTTGGCCATCAGCAATCAGCAACCATGCTCGATCATTATTATACAATGCCGTTCGTTGAGCATACGTTTTATGTGGCTGCTATCCTCGAATGTTCCATCAAAATGATGCGCGTATGTGCATTTTTGTTTTTTGTAAAGAAGTGAGTAATTGTGTACATTACCGTTATGGTATAATAAACATTCACGTTAATATCACTTGAATATAGGTTATACATAAACATAAATCCAATCAGTTATGTTCGCATTTTTATAAAACTTATTTGATTATGGAAGACGATAAAAGAAAACAAAATATTATGTGTTTAATCCAGTTTGACATTTTATACAAACAAGGCAAGCAATTTAACGAATAAAGATATTGAAAGTGAATAACAAAATGAATTCATTTGTTCAATGTTCATGGAACAAAGCACCAAGATCTTATAATAATAATAAAGTTTCATTGATTGTGCCTATTAAAGGGAATATTCATCCAAATTGGATGGATTAAAAATCTTGAGAGATTTTTTTTTCTCTCTCTTTTTATTTCAATGAATATTTTACCATTGTTAAATCGGTATACGCTGGCAAATTTTATTATCCTCTAAAATTCTGAATTTAAAGGGTATTTATGAAGATAAACATCAAAATGCCTCCGAAAACAATTAATCTTTATTTTCAATCTTGAAATTTCATCATAAACTGATTCCGGTTGCTTTGACAACTTGTGTGTATATTATATATAAACATCCTTCGGTGGCTGCCGCATATACACTATACACTTAGCAAATAAATTGCATTTTGTGTGTGCTTAAGTGAAAATTTAACCTTATCCATTTTGTGTTTTTTTGGAATTCCCTAAAATGCAATAATTCACCAAAAAAACATGTATTATCCTGGGAGTTGCTTACTTCTTCAGGCTGTTCATTGCTTCAAAAATTCTGCTTTCTGTATGCCTTTGCAATATAATAGTCTCACGCTTTGATATGTCAATTAGGACGTTTGTAGTTTGTACATTGTGCCATATATTATGTATATAATGTCATAAACAATGCCGATGAATTGCTTAATTAAACTGCATCCTTTAATTTTGGCTTAGGATGTATTTCATAATATAGCAAACAACAACAACGATGACCTTCATTTTTGGATTTTTGCCTGTTGCAAGTAATTTGTGACTTGTAACACTTTACATTCTGCACAAATTTAATTTTAAACTGCTACTTATAAATTTTCGGTCACATTTCCTCTTTTTTTTATCATTATTATCATTGCCAATTGATTTCAAGATTTATTTTTATGAACATCAATTCCAATATTCATTAATAAAAACTCTCTCTTTCCGTCTCGGTTCCAATTTTTTGTGTCTCTGTTTCAAAAATGGAAAATCAACAATCCAGTTCAGAGTTTCGTGTTTTATGGCTAATGGCTCTATGATGTACTCAAAACGCATGCATATTTCAACCTATAAAAACTTTAAATTTAAATATAGTACTTTGAGCCATCGTGACATCGAATAATAATAATTGATGTAAATTGATTTATGTATTCGAACGTCATTCTCGTTAGCTGCTGAGTTTCATATAAATAAAAATTTAAACTGCGACTGTATAGCTATAGTTGAAGATACACATGAATAAATTTCACATTAATTTTTTTCGCTTCATTCGTTATTCGATTTTGATTTATGTGCATATGTAAAATAAAAAAATAAAACGCATCCTATCAAAATATAAGTTAAACAATAAACACACTGTTATCTCATATAGTTTTTGCCACTCTTACTTATTCCAAATTAAAGTCCGAACACAGATTTTTTTTTCATCAAAAAATGACAAACAAATAATTGTTATGAAAATAATGCATCATGTATGTTGTTCGGATGTGCGCTAATTGATGACCCAAATTAATTTTGAATTTGAGACATATTCTTTTGCCAATTTTCAATCAACATCCTATTTGTTTTCCTGAACTGTAACCATTCTCACAGTGAGTCTCACTCTCCCCGATTGATGGGAACAACAGCAATGATGATTGTTTCACTCTTAGTCAACCACTGATCGAAAGATCAGATGTAATACGAAAAGATATTATGAATGTAAAGAGAAACAAACTATTTTATGTTTTTAGTTTGATTTCAACTTTCAATTATTTTATTTCATTCCAATTATTTTTATTTCAATTACATTTCAATTTTTGTTGTTGTCTGTTCAGCTCTCATTTATACACTAACTGCATGTTTTGAACTCACCACATTCATTCAACAATGTGGCAAGGAATTTGGTATTGCCAAATGCGGAACAAGAATCAACCGGTGGCAATTTTTTAACTTCTTTCACTAACCATTTAGCTATTTTATAACAAGGTGTATTCATATTGGCCACTATAGGTCTCATTTTGTTGCCGGTTTTGTGAATTTTTGGGAGTGCATATAACATAGCAACATTAGGATTTGAGACTTTTAATGAATATTTGAAACGAGTACCATAAGCATCACTTATTTCATGTATTAAAGGGTTACATTCCCTTATCATATTTTGAAGTGGATTTTTTGTTATTTGTTTATAATTGCATTCCTGTATTAAATTGTGAACACGTTCATCATAATCAGATCGGTCCATAATCACTAGTTTGTTGCCCTTGTCGGCTTTCGAAAAAATGCAATCATTTGACTTTAAATCTTCGATTATCCTCCAATGGTTATTCTTAAATGTTTCATCTTTTTTCATTTCATTCTCAATAATAGGTCCCGCTGCATTTCTTATATCTCTTTGAACCGAGAAGGTCTTAAATTTTAAAGCAGTTTCTATGTCTATAACGGAACTCACAAATGACGCTTTATTAGGTTTCGGTGCAAATTTCAAACCCTTATTTAATAGGTTTAATTGATCTTCTGTAAAACTGATACTTGATTGACAAATAAATATATTTTATAAAAGTATGAGTCGCATGTGGGTTGATTGATTTCGAATGGTATTATTATTTTATATCTTATCTTATAGTTAGGGGTCGATATCCGGAATTCCTGAAACTCCTAAAATATCACAATATGTACATTGTACATAGATATTAATCTATTGTATATTGTGTACTGTGTACTTAGTCAAACGCACATTGATTATTGGCATGATTGAGCTGAATCAAGCACTATTTATGTATGTATAGCATTTATGTTGTAAAATGTGATTCTAATTTCAATTTCATCCGATTATGAATTGCAATCAAAGGTTTAACTTTAACATGAAAAAGGATTATTGAAAAGTTCGTCAATCGTCAAGATTATGATTTCTCAAATGATTTGTTAAGTCAAAAATGTGACTCTTTTTATTTTAACTCAAATTGCATATATGCACAACAAGCCCATTCATTCTAATATGAAAAAATATGAGAAAGAGAAAAATATATAAGAAAAACTGTTTTAAATGACAACAAAGGCTTTAAACCTGGTGCATGTGCTGGCACTGTGATCCAATTCCATACTCTATGCATTTCTTTTTTGTGTTATTGTACATGATTCTGACACATTCAGTCGTTGATCACAATGGAACATTCAGCATCATACTTGAACTATAAATTTAATCTAAATTAAAATCTTTTATTGAAAGAAATTGCTAGGGATTATATGAATAGCGCAATTTTATTTGTCATAACCACAAGCATTTTGTGCGATGAATGGTCAGCCATGGTTTTATATACAATATACAAAAGGCGCTCAATTTTAATCTTTAGAAGCTTTTGAATTTTAACTTTAGATTCCTTTGGCCATCAGCAATCAGCAACCATGCTCGATCATTATTATACAATGCCGTTCGTTGAGCATACGTTTTATGTGGCTGCTATCCTCGAATGTTCCATCAAAATGATGCGCGTATGTGCATTTTTGTTTTTTGTAAAGAAGTGAGTAATTGTGTACATTACCGTTATGGTATAATAAACATTCACGTTAATATCACTTGAATATAGGTTATACATAAACATAAATCCAATCAGTTATGTTCGCATTTTTATAAAACTTATTTGATTATGGAAGACGATAAAAGAAAACAAAATATTATGTGTTTAATCCAGTTTGACATTTTATACAAACAAGGCAAGCAATTTAACGAATAAAGATATTGAAAGTGAATAACAAAATGAATTCATTTGTTCAATGTTCATGGAACAAAGCACCAAGATCTTATAATAATAATAAAGTTTCATTGATTGTGCCTATTAAAGGGAATATTCATCCAAATTGGATGGATTAAAAATCTTGAGAGATTTTTTTTTCTCTCTCTTTTTATTTCAATGAATATTTTACCATTGTTAAATCGGTATACGCTGGCAAATTTTATTATCCTCTAAAATTCTGAATTTAAAGGGTATTTATGAAGATAAACATCAAAATGCCTCCGAAAACAATTAATCTTTATTTTCAATCTTGAAATTTCATCATAAACTGATTCCGGTTGCTTTGACAACTTGTGTGTATATTATATATAAACATCCTTCGGTGGCTGCCGCATATACACTATACACTTAGCAAATAAATTGCATTTTGTGTGTGCTTAAGTGAAAATTTAACCTTATCCATTTTGTGTTTTTTTGGAATTCCCTAAAATGCAATAATTCACCAAAAAAACATGTATTATCCTGGGAGTTGCTTACTTCTTCAGGCTGTTCATTGCTTCAAAAATTCTGCTTTCTGTATGCCTTTGCAATATAATAGTCTCACGCTTTGATATGTCAATTAGGACGTTTGTAGTTTGTACATTGTGCCATATATTATGTATATAATGTCATAAACAATGCCGATGAATTGCTTAATTAAACTGCATCCTTTAATTTTGGCTTAGGATGTATTTCATAATATAGCAAACAACAACAACGATGACCTTCATTTTTGGATTTTTGCCTGTTGCAAGTAATTTGTGACTTGTAACACTTTACATTCTGCACAAATTTAATTTTAAACTGCTACTTATAAATTTTCGGTCACATTTCCTCTTTTTTTTATCATTATTATCATTGCCAATTGATTTCAAGATTTATTTTTATGAACATCAATTCCAATATTCATTAATAAAAACTCTCTCTTTCCGTCTCGGTTCCAATTTTTTGTGTCTCTGTTTCAAAAATGGAAAATCAACAATCCAGTTCAGAGTTTCGTGTTTTATGGCTAATGGCTCTATGATGTACTCAAAACGCATGCATATTTCAACCTATAAAAACTTTAAATTTAAATATAGTACTTTGAGCCATCGTGACATCGAATAATAATAATTGATGTAAATTGATTTATGTATTCGAACGTCATTCTCGTTAGCTGCTGAGTTTCATATAAATAAAAATTTAAACTGCGACTGTATAGCTATAGTTGAAGATACACATGAATAAATTTCACATTAATTTTTTTCGCTTCATTCGTTATTCGATTTTGATTTATGTGCATATGTAAAATAAAAAAATAAAACGCATCCTATCAAAATATAAGTTAAACAATAAACACACTGTTATCTCATATAGTTTTTGCCACTCTTACTTATTCCAAATTAAAGTCCGAACACAGATTTTTTTTTCATCAAAAAATGACAAACAAATAATTGTTATGAAAATAATGCATCATGTATGTTGTTCGGATGTGCGCTAATTGATGACCCAAATTAATTTTGAATTTGAGACATATTCTTTTGCCAATTTTCAATCAACATCCTATTTGTTTTCCTGAACTGTAACCATTCTCACAGTGAGTCTCACTCTCCCCGATTGATGGGAACAACAGCAATGATGATTGTTTCACTCTTAGTCAACCACTGATCGAAAGATCAGATGTAATACGAAAAGATATTATGAATGTAAAGAGAAACAAACTATTTTATGTTTTTAGTTTGATTTCAACTTTCAATTATTTTATTTCATTCCAATTATTTTTATTTCAATTACATTTCAATTTTTGTTGTTGTCTGTTCAGCTCTCATTTATACACTAACTGCATGTTTTGAACTCACCACATTCATTCAACAATGTGGCAAGGAATTTGGTATTGCCAAATGCGAGTGAAATGTCAAAACAATGCATTTGACATTTCACTCATTTAGTCATCTTTTAACAATGAACATTTTCATAGAAGCACAATTGGATGTCAAATCTCAAATCTCAAATCTCAATTCTCTCTATGAGTGTTTCCGTTATCGTTCCTCATTCAAGTTTATGATTATAATCTTCATTCTTTCAACATTGATAATGTTTCAAAGCATTTATACTTCTGTGATTTTGTTTGAAATAAGCACAGATTTTTCTCATTGATGATAAAATTCATATGGTTCTCATGTGTTTTACGTTTATCCCGAACCCCGAATTTCCTTAGAATAGCCAATGCTTGTCAAATTTCCATGATTTGTGAGATTTATTGCTGTGAACATTACAAAAATGTTGCCTTTAATTTTGACCGTTTTATTAAATTTTTTTTCGTTATTTTTTCGGTATTTCTTTCTCTTTATTTCTTTGTTTGATTCTGAAGATGAGACATGAATAATGCAAATAACTGTATATATGATAATTTAAGAATATATGGAAAGTCCATTGAAACGAAAAGGACGAAGAAAAATGGTTTCAATAGAAAAAATGATGAAATACGATAGTACTGAATTCAAATCATCGTATCATGTTGCACAACCGAAATAATATTTAACAATGGAATTGAATTGAATGTTTGGATTTTGACCATTTTAAAATCGTTAATACCAAAACAATATACTAATATTATGTAATGTATTTGTAAATACATCGTTCATTCATGAAATCCTGTAAAATCCTCGATGAGTGTGTATGTAAAATGATGACAATTCAATTTGTTCGAATATCGAATATGTTGAATAGAAGAAATTCATGGCCAAAAATACCACATATTGATGACATGCCTCCTTGAATTGAAAATCAAACACAAAGCTGTTGTCATCTCTTTGGGTCCAGCAATGGAATTTGATTTTTGTTTTCGCCACCGAAAAAGGGCGGGCCATTGATTGATGATGTTAAAAACAATAAAAATAATGTGTAACGTGAATTTGTGAAATTCTCAATTCAATTTCATGTAGCACAACACACAGACCAACGAAAAATATTGACGATGAAAAAAAAAACGGATGGAAGGTAAAATATCTGATCGGAGCTTTGGATCCTGATGAAACATATTGAAAGCAGATGTCAAATAACTCTTGTATAATTTATAAATAAATATTTGTTAAATACAGAAATATGAAAAAATTCAATTCGAATTGAAGAGCACACTCCGTTGACCAAAGTTGAAACGAAGGTACATTGACCAATTTCAGAATCTCAAATTAAACTGTTAATTTTCAAATGGAAAAATCAATGATCGGACTTTTGAGTTAATTATATGTTAGTTTTCAGCGATCGGAATGATGATTTGAATAAATGTAATCGAATTTATAATATATTTTTGCTCATGTTTGCATCAAAATCATTTGATGAAATTTCCGAAATGTTATAGCTACAAATTTGCTAAGTGCGGTGCGGTTCGATTTGAATTTGCTGCAATATTCATTTTCCGTTGTCCGTATTGTAACAATAATCACCATTTAAATGTTTTGGAAACATTTTGTACAAACCAAAAATGATCAATATTCAATTCAATCAGAAATCATCAGCCATCGGTCACCGGTCACAAAGTAGTATATGTATATGTATATGTATTTGGTTATATTGGTTATCGGTATTATAATGATTCGAAACATTGTCAATTCGCAATCACATCGATAAGTGCAGCACTTTGATTTGATGCTATCCATACACTATACATTCTCTATTCCATGACCATTTGAATTTCGAATTCAATTAAAGTTTGGTCGGCATTGATTCGTTCCGATTTTGTAAATGTCTAACATTCATCTACAATCAGTAAATAATGACTGCCATAGTCATTCTATTTGTGTTGTGTGTATGTTTTGTCAGCGTAAAATCGATTGTAATTCCTTTTTCCCTTTTTTTTTGTTTAAAAAAAAAGAAATATATTACTACTCAATTGATAAATGCATAACATGAAATTCTCTGGATTCAAAACTCGTGCACAATGAATTTAAGCGAAAAATACCAATTCAGATGGCATTCATGGATTACGTTAAGTTTTAAATGTTGGCCCTATGCTTTCTACCTTAACTTATGGAACTTAATCTGAGAACAAATGCATATTCATTTTTTTTTTCATTTCACTTTTAAGTTCAAAGTTGCCTGCGAAACCAAATTGCATCTCTCTTGCTCATTTAATTTTCTCTTTTTATCTGATGTCGCCAGGCCTTTTATCATGACTCATGACCAAATTCAATTTCCTCAAGAGCATATTATAATGTGCTTAATGTGCTAACTAAATTTATCTATTTTTCAAATTGCTTCAGCTCATATTCGGATTGCTTTGCATATGGAAACCCAATTTGAATTTCACTTCTTTTTCGGTTCAGTTTTTTCCTCTTTCTTTTTCGTTTGCGCTTTCAAACGGTAAAAAGATGATTTTACAAATGAACACATGTAAACGAAATGAAGGAGAAGAGAGAGAGAGAGAGAGAGAGAGAGAAGGAAAGAGAAAAAGAGAGAATCGTATGCAAACGCTTAAATGCTATGGCATTAACAACGGTAATCATTTGCATGATTGTCAACCTGATAAGCTATGATTTGCAATATGTATGGTGATGGTGGCGTGTGTAGGTTTATTCACTGAACACTTAAGTCACAAGCTGTTTCAACAATTTGGGGGTTGCCTGCATTCAGTCGAAATGAATTCACTATTTTCATATTTTCTCTTTTATTCGTTTTTTTTTCTTTTTTCATATGCGTTTATTTGATGCTACACAGAATATGTCTCATTGTAGTCCAAAATATGCTTCATTGGTTCTCACAAAGTAAATCATTTCAAAATCTCTCTGCTTCATGAAAACGGATAATTCATGAGAAATACGAATGTTGGAACACAATATTCGTATCATCCATGAAATGGTTGTTATTTTGCCATCGAATACAATACAACTAATACAATGTTGTCCTATAGTATTGTGTGTGTGTGTGTGTGTATTGCACGCACGTTAAAAACCTTTTAATGCGGTTTTCTATATTTTACGTTTATTTAATTCGTTCGATCACGACAATAATGCTTTTTTTTTATTATACATATGTATTTCAATTATTACGATACGTATTATCCAAAATTACTTTCGAATCCAATTCATATCATGCTTACTGCATATCATATGACATACAACCGTTTGGAAGGAGAATTCTTGATTTTATGCTAGCAAACAATCGATTGAATACTGAAGACTTTTCCTAGAAAAATGAAATTGAAATGATAAAAGACGATGATGATGATGATAAAAATAATAATAATATAAATGTAATACCGAATACCGGTTGCCGGTGAACAGTGAACATTAAGCCTATTAAGTATGAAGCATTAAGCATTAGGATGCTTTTATTTGATCGATAAGAACTTAGAACGTTAGGATTTTCACGACAGATTCACGTCTGACGTATAAGGTCAATTTTTCGATCAAAATCAGCTAAAAAAAAATGCGAGGAACACAATTGAGACATGGTGCGTTTCTATTTTACTTCAATTGTGCTGCCATAATAATCACGGACTTTGTGTGCGAATTAAAATTCAGCGATAACATCGTACATCACATATATGCACAGCATTGGAATAGCAATACGAGAAGGAATTGGCACCATTTGAAATTTCCATTTATTCAATTCTCAATATTTTTTCTCTATTCGCAACTGGGATGCGGTGTATTCATATCAAATATTGGATGGTGTAATATTTCTGATGGTTAAAGAAAAGGGTGTAAATCTTATGCTTCGGTTTTATCAACAATTTTCATCAAAAGATTTTGAATAAAGAAACGGCGTTTCGTCTGATTTCGAATCAATTTGAATAAATTCCTTTTTATTTTCGGTTTTCTTTTCTTTTCTTTTCTTATTGCATTTGTTAGTCATGGTTTTATAGGGAATCGAGTGTTTTTTATTTCTCTCATTGAATTCGCCTTTTGAGCTTTTTTTACATTGCCGAAAATTTTATGCTTTGGATGAATGTTGCATTTGAAGTTGCATATGCATTCGTAGATGAAAAACATCATTACATAGCAATAGCAGTACCATCAGTACCACCAATTTTCAAAGCTTTCTACCAGTGTTGGCCATCGAACTAAAAAGTTCGAGTTCGTTCGGGTTCGTTCGAGTTCGAATGGCCTTTCAAACGAACTCGAACGAACCGACCACCCCGGGAATTCAATCGAACTCGAACCAAACGAAATGGCCATAAACTTCGGTTCGTTCGAAAAGTCCGACAGAGTTCGTTTGATCAAAAATTTAAAGGCAATTATCGACGAATATCTTTCTCTATATCCAAATATTTTACTTTTACGCCATCCACAAAAAATTTTTTTGCCCAAGAGTCCCCCCTTGCATTTTTCCAAAAAAAAAAAAAAAAAATACAAAACATCATTCAATTCAAAAACTATTAAAAAATCATGAAAATAGTGCGGAAAAGTATGTGTTAATCGTATTTTTGTTTGATTAGTTCGTTCGAGTTCGTTCGATATGGTTCGGAACCGTATGGTTTCGAACCATTTCGAACTCAAATCACAATTCTATGATCGAACCGAACTTGAACGAACGCGAACCTCAAAAAATAGGTTCGCGGCTAATACTGCTTTCTACTTTCGTCGGCGGAAATACGAATAAAACTGTTTTGTAAATGTATTATTATTATTATTATTATCATTATTATTATTATTTGTTCTCGGCTCTCATTCGCCGGTTACGAATGAACAAGAAAAAAAATTGAAAACGAACAGGAAACAAAATAAAATGAAACGGCTCAAGTGCTTTTTTGAGTTTCTTTTTCGCTTTTTTCCGAAGCATTTCTTTTATCGTTTTTGATCAGATTTATATCATTCTTGTGTCCTGTATGATTGTGTATGTGCGTGCTGTGTATTCATTCGATGATTTATGAAAATGTCTTTTATTCAACACAACATTTCTTTTGATATGTAAAACGTTGAAATGTGAAAATGAATTACGGTTTACGGTTCGACGTTGAATGAAAAAAGAAATTGGAAATTGAAATGAAGAAACAAAATGTTCTCGCTTTTTTTGCACCGCAATTTCATCATTGTGTTTGTTTGCTTCCGTCTGCCTCCCGAAACAAAGCTTTAACCATTCAGATTTTACATTCAAAATTCAAACATTGTGGTTTTCGGTGATGAATTTTATAAATTCGATACGATCCGAATTCAATTCGGTTTTCTTTTGTATTCATCTGGATTCATTATGGAAATGGTGAGTTTTCGATTGTCCGAATGCAGTAGAAGTCACCATGCTAGACAATCAAGCATAGGCAAAGAGAAAAAAGCGCATTTGGCTGAATTGAGAGAAAGGGAGGGGAAAGAGGGGGAGGGAGATGAAAAAGAAGCTCTCGAGTCGTAGTTATTGAGATTTGAAGCATACATCAACATCGTGAAAAATGAGATGAATTCGAACTGACTTTAGATCAAATGATGAACTCAAACCTTAAATTGAATACAGCGTTTAAATCGAACAGGAAAACTTTCTGTTCTCAAGAAACCAACACTTATCGTAGTCTGGCCAAATTCAAAAATGTTACTTCTCCAATCTGCAAAGACATTCAATCCATTCAAAAAAATTTAATCGCTCGATTCCTATCAGCAGAATAATAATACAATAATAAACGTATTAACGTCCATTGAATTACGAACATACAAAATTCGACATTCTAGAAACACATGCCAAAATTACATTTGACACTTTCGATTTTATCATCGAGTTGTTAGTTGTGTCTTTCTTTCGGTGACAACATACCCAGATAAACATTAAATGTTTAATGAAGAATGTTCAAGTTATTAAATTTTAGAAATGTTGGTGAATTTGTGACATGTTCCATTAACCGAGCAGCAATTTTTCGGCATTTGTACAAAAATGCAAATAATTATGAAAAACCAAAATGGAAATGATGAGTTTTATTTAACCATGTACAGGCAAATCAACTTGTGCCATATATGATGCTGTATTTTATTGCTCAACAATACACGAAAATACGGAATAATGGCATTCATTTCTCCATTTCTTACATTAAACATAATATGTCAGTCGAATCGTTAATAGATAAATGCGCTCAAAAGCATTTCTTAATGAATAACTCTTTGGATTTGACAACACTTTTCTTTTTTTTTGTTTAGCAGAATATGTACGATGATAGGGTTCCGTGCCACGGTAATGTTTCTTCGTCAATTGTCTCTGTGAGCTCGTCACTATTGTGGGAATGATCGAATAAATATGTGTATGTTCAATGTTAAATGTTAAGCTCAACTTAAGTTACCTTCGACTTCCAATTTCCAATAATATTGCTATGCGGTGTGACGTTTGTGTGAATATGCTGACATCGTTGAATTTTCGTTCATCAATGATGCCCCACTGTACGAGCACCGAACACTATGTGAAATGTGAAAAAAGAGATAATTATATGTGGTTTTTCCATGTAAATACATTGTATTATAATTCACTTAATGAATATTCTCTCATAATAAACTAAGTCATCTGTTGTCTTGAATTTTCCATTTCTCGGAAAATCTCTTCTTTCAAAATAATATTCATTTCGATTTCATTCGTCAGAATGATTTGCTCAAATTTCATAACTGACCCGAAAAATTCAGCCGAGTTCAGCACCGTACAATGACAACATGTCATTGTTGGGAATATTTAAGCAAATTCCAAATGAGATATATGGCATCATTTAAATGAAAGAACCTCGTCGAGAATATCTTAAGAATGAAGAAAACAGAAACATTCATTTTTTCGGTGTAATGTACATTGTACATTGAATCTTTTTTTCATTCTCCGGCTTTTTTTGTTCCCATTTTTCCATTCATGCATTTTCAACTTTTTTGTTTTCCTTCTTCATCTGTGGAGTTGTTGAGTGACTTTATCCGCTCAGATGCTCATCAATCTTTATTCTTTATTCTGTTATTGGTCAATATATAGTATACGCAGCCATTTTCGTCGTCCTAATTTCTTTTTTTCACCCTTCTCCCCCATTTTTGCAACATAACGGGTATAAAGTAGTCTGAAAACGTCAAACGTCTTCATTTATGCTTATCAGAAACGAATTTCCGTTATTCTTATCATATCGGCACTCCCTCTCTCTCTCTCCCTCCAACACACTCTCTCTCGCTCTCTGCATATGAAAACTTATGTGAAATTCTTGTAAAAAGCTTCATTGGCTTTTGACTGTTTAAAGGATGTTAACAGTGAAGAGATTTTTTCTTTTGTAACTCTTTTTTCACAATTTCAAAACTTCTTGCACTTAATATTTTGCTGTTGTGTAACGTTTAGTGACGCGTTAAAATATGTGGTTGAGAAAATCGTGAATGCGTTGCTCCTTTCAATCTTCGGTAAAAGCGTTGAGAATCTCATTAATGAAACTTAACACTCTTGGGACTTTTATTATGAATACACCTGACTACTGGCTACATCACACACCATACTTTGTACATTGTAATTATTTTAGTTAAACACACACAAGATTTTGATGTAAAATATGTGATCGTATATTGTGCTATGAATGATGAATGAGGAACTTCCGAAACGACAACATTACATTCAGCCGGATTGCAACGACCGAAATCCGTATGTTTGTTGAATTTTTACAATGGATTCAAGCAAATTGAATTCTTTTTTTTTATCTCACTTCCATTTCTATAAACTAATGTAATTTGGTGATATGACGGTTACAAGCCAAGTCCTTGTAATATCTTGCTTCAAGTTCCGTTGCGATGCCATAACTCCAATCCAATAAATTAACCGAATGAATTTTATAAAGGTTTGAAGTTTGAACAATAATAATGGATTCAGTTGTGATAGCAAAAATCTATAAAAGATTTTTTTTTTTTGGTTTTGTTTTGATGTAGACTGTAGTGTATTGTATCTTTCGATACACAAAGGAAGAATAAAGTCTATCGTTAAGCATAAAATTTACGAATTAGCGCACGGTGTCACATGATTTCAATTTGTACGCTAATGTTTTTAATGGATTCAGCGTTTGTTCAAACAACTGACTATGAAATTGAAATTCATTGTAAATGCACTATGTTGATTTTATCCTCGGAAAATGTGCTCTCATTCGGACGGAAAGCGTAACATTTTCATGTTGCAATATTTTGTGTCTTTTTCATTCGGTGAATTGATATTTACAATATCTCTCATATTCGCGCTCGATTGTTACATGGAATTTTATGTTTGATTTTTATTGGCTCTATGTAGCTATCAGCTTTTTATTTCGCTGTTGTGTTGTTCTGTTTTTTCTTTAATTTTCTTTTTTTTTTTTTTGCATTTCGTCCACAGTCCACCGTCCACACACATTATTTTGTTGTGAATCTCATTTACACTTTTAAAGTCGAATCGATTTTTTATTGTCTCTTTTTTACAGCCCCGAATTCATTCCGTTAATTCAAGCCATATAACAGAATGGCTTTTCAAACATATTTCAATTTTGAATCGGGTTTTTTTTTACCTAAATCGAATTTTCCATCGTTTCGTGTGTTCCGATTCTTATTTCTTTACGAAATTTTAACTGCGCCATTTTCTATAAACGTAAACGAAAAAAAAAAAGATTGAAAACAACATTGTCGATGGATTTTTTTCGCTGAAATGCATTATGAAATGAAACCTGCAGCAAAATGGTAACCCATTGGCCGTTAGAGCAAGTGAAAAATGATTCCGACATTGTGTGAAATAGAATGACTATCGCAGGCACATTAAGACATCATAATAATTAATAAAATGAAATCCAACAGAACATGTTCATGTCATCCGTAAGTATATTCAATGTCAAATTGTAAGCGTTTGTGAAATGCGAAGTGGAGAGGCTGTTACTCAAAAAAAAAAAGTCGAAAAGTCAAATGGATTCAATTTTGAGACCATAGTAGTCTGTGACTATTATGGTTCGGGCTATGAAAAAAGAAGAGAAAAAGAAGAAAATAAGAAAAGAATGTTGTCAATTGACGCCTGCCATATTCAAAAATAGCAATGATAATATAATCTTTCTGGAATTTATCCATCATTGGATGGTGGGTCTTATCCTAATAGCACACACCATCAAATGTAATAATAATAATGAGCAAAATGGTTTCAAACCTAAAAAAACACATGACAAGGGACGGAAAGGCACACATCATACTCTGCCAAGCTATTGATGATACATATTTTTTTCTTCAGTTGAGTACTTGCTCTTCACCGCCATCGAATGAACATGAACCATGACATTTGTATTTTGTTGCGCTTATCTATATCATGCAAATAGCTTGGATCTCCGATATCCAAAGAATGTGCTCAGTAAACATATTCCACACAATCAGGTCACTTTGTTCAATTTTCTTTCTGGGTTCTTCAAACGGTATTTATGTGACACTTTCACATACTCCGTGTCTACCCATGAAGATCTCCTTTTTTTGTCTATACACTTTTTTTTATTACCCATGTTCGAACAGTGAATAGTTCGATTTTTTTACGTTCTTTTTCATTTGGCTTGAAAGGTTTTACCTCTCCAGTTTTCTTCGAACCCATTTTCACTTTCGGTTTTATTTGTTTAATACCATTTTCATCTTATTGATACATAATGTTATTCTTCCTATTGACTTGTATGCGAATGGTGCAATTTACGCTCAATCTCTTAGTTTTTCCCAATAATTTCATTCGAGAGCGTGGAATAATTAGAATGTTGTCAGGCAAAAAGTCAGATAATTGAATGTAAAGATTATTTTTTTGGGAGCATTTATTCGAATTTCGAGCATTTTCATTGTCAACACATTTGATTTATGGTATCTGATCGAACAATGGGTACTCTGAACTCCATTCCATTCACTCAATCGATTTCAATTAAATTCAATAATTCAATAGATGAGCTTCGAGAAATTATACGTAGAGTTGCTATCGATAATGTGCACTGTGCATCATGCACACTGTGCACTGAAATGATACGAAACTATGGAACTAATTAATAGAAAAACTCGGCAAGTGGATTAAATAAAGTTGATGAACATTTTCGAAAGCTTATCAAAATTATGACTTTCTTTGTCTTCTCTTTGTAAAAATCAACTTTAACGGAATTTTTTCATCATTCAAGAGCTTCTATCCTTGCCAATCAGTTCAGAGAACATTCGGAAAAAAGTTAAGAGCATTTAAATATTCAATTTCGTTCGATGCAAACGATGAACGAAGATGGACGATAACAAGAAAATGAAGAAAAGAATAATGATAATGAATTTGGATAGCAAAGTTAGCGAAGTTAGCGAAGTGAGTTATTGAATGATATACATTTATAACAAACTTTTCAATATGAAATTACACAGCGATTGATGATTGATGATAAATAGTCATGCAGATCGATAACCTCAAAAAGAATTTCTACCTATCAATATTTTTCTTTTTTCTTTTCATTTCAATTCCAACATCTTCATACAGATGTCGAAAAGTAAGCAGAATATATATTATTTTCAATTGAACGGATGTGGAAAAAGCCTGTCACTGTTGACTTTTTGTAGTATACTGATAATAAAATTACATTGCATCGAATATCTGCATCGAGCCGACAAATATGATATCGTTCAGATCAAACAACAAATTCATTTTCAAAAGCAATTCGAATTGTGCGCGCTTCAAATGAAACTTGATTTCCATCAAAGTTCAAATTTTACGTTAAAACATCGTGTTCTCTCTTTCCTTCTTCTCAATTGCGTACATTCGCTTTGAAGTCATGTTCATTTTCATTCAACAATTTTCAAATTACTTTTGTCATAAAAGTTCAAATGATTTGTAAATCAAATATCGGCATCACAGTGAATAGTGTTCAAGAGGAAATAAAAAACACAAAAAATGAGAAAAAAAAATGAAAGAAGAAATAGTTTATTAATATGTTGGCAGCATCGCAAAATGGCTTCTCTCACTCTGTTTTCTGAAAAAAAAATACAAAAAAAAAATAATCATACGGAGAACTCACATGCGGAACGATAGCCGCACAAGCAAACACAAACAATTGAATATATGCGCTGTATGCTGTGTGTCGCGTCTATGCGTCAAAAGTGAACAAGATGAATGTTATACGATGAATAGACGGTACGCATAGATTTGACTGTACGACTGAATGCATGCATTGAGAAAGGCACATACACATCCACAAATCCACACAAATACAATTAAATAAACGATAGAAACGTGCACGCTTGTTCTTCTACTGTGTGCGTCATATTCTGAGAACAAAATGAAACGAAATGAAAGAGAGCCATGGCCAGACATACTCACCGATACACCGACATTAAAATGTGTGTATTGTATATCAATGGCTACATGGATGTATGATGAAGATGCTTTACGCTAGTTTATGTATTGTGATAATCACAACATTGTTTAAGTTATCTTCCGCAATCGGTATTTTGCCGTTCATTTGTGCGCATTCGTGGATCGAAGTTTCATTATCTTTGGCATCCGCACCAAACACACTCCGATTATTCCAAACAAGAACATCACAAAGGGGGACAGATGAAGAGAGAGAGAGAGAGAGAGAGAGAGAGAGAGAGAGAGAGAGAGAGAGAGAGAGAGAGAGAGAGAGAGAGTAGTAGTAGTACGTACG
>GL501517.1:9744233-9757941 GCA_000149185.1 Mayetiola destructor
TGCATTTCCAAAATGTCAATGAAAACAGAAAAGAATGGGGTTGTTACTCATAGTCGAATCAATGGCAACAAAACGAAATCAAAATTAATTCTCTGGCTGCTTGCAAAACTTTCATTCACCACAAAACTTGTTGTTTAAGCATATTTGTTTGCCAGAAAAACGATGCAATTCAATGATAATGATGATAATAATGAAAATAATGAGTCTACTGATAATACAGATTGTAATAATAGTTTAAATGTATTTTCGTTGGCCGCCTTCTTGCTTTTGAACCGTTTTTTACTGTTTTGGTATTATGGGAGCATGTAGAAAACAGAAAACGGTGAGAGTGGCAAAAAATAACGATCTGTATGTGAGAGTGCTTTTGTGTTTTCCCTATTTTATTTTTGTGTGTGTTTTGTTTCGTTCTATCCACAATCCTTAACTACATTCTGTTGTGTCATCTGAATGGCGGCTAACAACTATTGTGCTCATGTAAACTGCTTTAACAAGATGTTAAGATTCTCTTTTCTGTTCCTGTTTTATTTTTTCATTAAAATTACGTTTAAATGCAAAACACAACTTTCTTTTCTCCTGTAAATTTTTTGCTGATTATCATCCATCGGTGCAATGAAAGCAATTGTAATATTAACTGGATAGCTTTTGTGCAATCCTCAATATTGTGCAACACAGAACGACCGAGCATACAGTGTCCGCTGGCATTATTCTTTCACATTCTGTTTTTTTTTCTTGCTATTATTATTATTCTTCTTCTGAATTCGTCAGTCGTTCTTTGCTCTTGTATTTCGATGCGTTTTTCTTTTTTTGCCTCACAAAAATGAAAAAGATTCTTTTTTTTTCTCCTTCTCTCTCTCTCTCATCATTTCGAAAATCTGTGACGGCTACAGAAGAACAGGTTCCATTGTTCAACGGAACCGAATTAGAAACCAAATGTGGAAAATATTATGAATATGGCGCTTAATTTACTATTTTCATTGCTCATATGCAATGCATATTATGCATACCGTATTTAGTATAGAAAAAGTCTTTCTTAAAATTGTCACTCATTTAAGAGAATGTCAGTGAATGGTTTGCATCATTGCCGCATTTTATGTGTTCCGTAACAACAATTCCTGATTTGTTACCTTTTAGCTTATTATCTATGCGCAATGCATAGGCCTTAAGATCTATTTTCCTGAGGAATTTGTTAATTGTGCGGGTCGTTTCTAATCATTGAGCTTTTTCCCAGCACAATCCTGTGGCATCATCCACATCTGCTATCCGAAAGTTGAAATAAATTTGGTGGTTTTTGATTTTATCGTCTTGAATTGAGAATGGCCTTTTTTCAGTGATATGCTTGAGCTATTTTGACTAAAATGTCAGTGAATTCAAAAATTAAAAATTCATTTGATACAGTTAACGGAAAAACTCTTTCATCGTTCTCTTCAATCTTGAATGATGACAATTTCTATTTTTATTAATATATTTTTCATTGCATCTCCTCTTCTTTTATGAATTTTTCCCTTTGACCTCAGACAAACGAGATCCATTTATTCTTTCGTTTGTATGAACTGTCATCAAGCTTTTGAAATAGGCCAGAATACGTACCATTGAGTTTTTCTATAGCAGGTAACTTGGCAGGTAATATTCATATTATTCATGGGGATAAATTGTGAAGGCCAAAGCATATTATATCGTGTGTGTGTATGTGCTTTGATGTAATGAAAATGAAAAAACCAAATCACAATAATTCTATCCAGAAATAATGACAAAAGTGAAATAGTTTCAAGTGCAGGAAGGTGTTAATAGAACGATTCTATATTCTATTTTGAGAACGAACATTTCGGAAAATATCCATTAAATATTAAACCTAATATATTTGTCCCATTAACGCCTTTAGTCCCAATGAATTTTAACTATTCACCATTAAAATACGAAAGTTTTCAAATTTCTTTTTCAAAATAAAATAAACTACAATTTATCAAAGTTGTCTTTAAAATTATTTAGCTTTAAATCTCATCGAAATCATATTGAAACCACAGGAATCATTAAAGTTTACATGTTATATGTATTATTATCTGCCGTCGCTGGAATGATCCTTCAACACTTTGACAAAAATATTTTGCAATAGACTTAATAAACGTATGGATGAATATTCATTGCCAGCAGAAGCTTTGAACGTTCGAACATAGATATAAAATCTGCAATATGCAAATTAAACTCCAGCATATCGATGCACCCATTTTTATAAATGTTTTGTTTTCATTTAGACGCAAAATAGCTGAAGTAATAAAAAGAAAAACAAAACAATTTTTTTTTGTTCTTCAATGTTCAAAATTATATTTTAAAATCTGTATGCGCATAAAATGCGAGATATGGGTCTAAAGAGCCCAAGCAGCAACGATTCACTTTAGTTTCGAAATTAAATATATGTATGTATACCGCACAGAGCATCGCCAATAAATATATGTGTGTTTAAAGAACATATATCAAAAGAAATTAAAATGAAAACCCCATCAATAAGTATTATTTGCGTTAAACATTTATGTGAGTTGATGGTATCTCATAATGATTAGATGATTGTTAGATTGTTGAATATTCTGGAAGGATCGTGTGAGCGTTTCAAATGACTTTGTTTGTTTGTTTGTTCGTTGGTGCTGTTGCCTGTATCGTTTTCATTCAAATTATTTCGTTATTTTTTTCTCGTCTTTTGCTGCAATGAAAACAATTCGGCAGTGTCATACACATCGCGGCAATCTAACAATAAAAATGCTCAGCGCTCATATATGTCATAATCCATAATAAATGTTAAATGTATCTTCATTCTCCATTCTTCATTTTTCATTATGCATGATGCATGATATATGAATCTATGAATTTATCATATATGAATTTATCGCATAGAAATGAATGAATGAATGAATGAATGAAATGAATGCGAATTGAATGAATAATAAAATGTGTCGTTGTCATGTTTCATATTAACGGCTCTCTGTTTAATGGATTATTATTCAAAGCACTTGACACAATACCGCTGTTCAATGTTCAATTAACAGTCCAACACCAACTGAAATTTATCTATACTCTCGGAAGCAGCATCCATTTTCGATTCAAAAATTGTTCTCAATTTTTATCCGTCCTATCTGTCTCTCTGTCTATGTCTCTCCTTCAGTTTCGCCCCGATATGAAAACTTTCCTCAAATCGCAATCTCACCATATTACGGTTTTCTTTTTTTTCCAGATTCCATTATGATAACAATAATAATAATTATTATAATTATTATCATAATGATAGATAAAATGGTTAAACTACAATTACGATTTTCACCAAAATGATAAACTTTCAAATCCAATCGATTCATAATAATAATAATCTATATATATTATTTATTAACGCTTAATTATTTATTTATTAATTTTCTCTTCTAATTGCTTTCTAATCTATTTCAAACTCGTTTCAGTGGCACATTGTGGCAAAACCGGCATCAACATCATCATCTGAACCACCTTTGATTCGCATAATCATATATATATATATATATATATATATATATGACCAAATGAAAACGTAGTACAATACACAAGTCAAACAAGCAACATTGAATCGATTGAATAAAACGTCTCAATTTGTATACACACACGGACCATAATTTTGGAATCGATTAATATTAACCAATTGAGCTTAATTCTACATCATCTATGCGTGAATTTATTACAAAACCACTGATTAGAAAAGAAATAAACAAGGCAAAATCGAGGCAATAAAATACATCAGACATACATGGAAAAATTTATACAAAAGACGAAGCAAAATAAAAATACAATCAAATATTGTAAAACCGATAATTGAATGCGAAAAGCGATCATATATCAAGTGAATATTATTATATTCTATACAAAACAAGAACAACAAGAACAGATACAACTCAACAACAAACTTTAGCGCTACACATATTATTATCGGATAAAAAGAAGAAGCAAAAGTTGAATCGATTAACAAAATGCGAAAAACAATCGCAAAACATTCTAATTAATTTTTGAATAATAACAAATAATTCAACATCAAGCAGTAATACCAATAAAAAAAAATGCATCTCATTTGAAGACAAAGACTTAATATACAACAAAAAACAAACAAATAAACAAACAAACACAACACAAAACAACAAAAAAAGGCGAAAAGCTTATATCCTCAAAACCAATTCAACTTTTCCTATAATCGAGAGCACTGTTTCGAGTTTTACAAATTGCGAATGGCTTTAAACGTATCGACGAAAAGTTTAATTGATGATTAATCATATTCTCGCATCGTTAGTCATAAGTTGATGTTAAAACTCAATCTATGAAAATCGCGTTATACGAACGAAAGTGAATTTCAAGTAACTGGTAAAGCCAGGAGAAAAAAGAGAAAAAGAAGAACAAAGAAGTAACAAAAAAAAAAAGAAACTTTTTCGCATCACGAAAAACAATTTAATCAGAACAATATATATACTCACTGACACAGAGTTTTCGCCAACTGAACCGAAAAAAGGTGAATGCGTTGAAAATTATTTTTTAACTGAACAACAAAACAGGGAAAGACACACACACACACACACACAAAAGCAAATTGTTATTCATCGGGTAGGTGAAGATTCGACCAAAAAGTGAAATCTTCGCTTTTACTTACGTTTCTCTGAAGTGAAAAGGGAAAGACGGTGAAAATTTATCGAAACGAAACCTGTGTGTCACAGCAGTAACATTCAAGCAATAAATATCAATAGAAAACGCATAACAATGGAGGAAAATAATACACCAAATAATTTGGAATTAAAGGGTGATCCATCGGTTACGCTAACCATAAGGCTTATTATGCAGGGAAAGGTAAGTTTTTGCTAACCATATTGTTTCTGATTTTTCCTTATTTTCTTCTTTGTTTTCATATAAATAAATTTTTGATTTTGGCCATTTCTGCTTATTGTTGGCATTGAATGTCATTAAAGTCATCGTCGGATAGCAAAAAAATTTTTCCATTTAAATTTTAAATGGTTGAATTGGAATTGGAATTGGATTTGAAATTGGAAGATAAGTTTATCACAATTTACAGGTTTCGAAACGTGAGATTGGAAAAGGGTTTTATTTTTGAAACAATCTCATAAATGTTCATAGTCTGAAAACATTCATTGTTACACATTCACAATCTACAATCACAATAATAATAATAATAATAATAATAATAATAATAATAATAATAATAATAATAATGATAATGGTAATAATAATGAATCAAAAGAAAATCTTCCCCAATTCCGTATCCGTAGCTCTGCATTCATTCATTCGTTTGTTTGCGTATTCATTTCAATGACATTCATTTGAAAGGTGTCAGTGAAAACAATTTATGTTTTTGATTTGTGATATCACACAAAATGTCAATGATAATGAATTTTAATTTTTCACTTTGGATACCAAGTTTAGTATTCTAAATGTCAAAACTTTGATTAAATCCAATTAAAACTGATGCTTCTTTTGTGACCCAATCGATTCAAATTTCATAAGATGTTTTCCCTTATTTGGTTTCCATTTAAGAACACAACAATTAAATCACATTTCTCATATTATCAAAGTTTTCGAATGAAAAACTTTTTGATCAGTTTCATACCTCATACGATCTAGTGACGGTTGAAGGAAATGAATTTTTAGTTGTATATGCGATGAATTGATTTTCCTGGTGTTCCGATTTCATGCGATATTCATTAGAAATTTACAAGATTATTCGATTGCAAACAACGCCCGAAAATTCGAATTCGATTCGAAAATGTTCATCATTTTTCACATTCACATTCACACATTGTTGTAAGTTGTAACTAAAAGTCAACGATGTCTTGTAATTTCATACTTCAAAATGTTATCCATTTACTTTAAAACTAATTCAGTGCTGTTCTTTATTTTCCTGTCCTATCCTGTCCTGTCCTGTCGTTCATTGAGCCATTCATTTGACTACTTCAGGATGCGCATTAGATTTGACTTAAATATAAGTTTTCTGTTTTTCACCCTATGCATTCTAGTCTTGTAAATATGACAATGTATGATGAACACCATTCAAATGTATGAGCTATGGAAAAATGGTACAATTTGTTTTTGATTTTTGAATTAATTTTAGAATTTTGTCCAATTCAAAATTGTGTGTGTTTCTGGTAAAGCTAAAGACTAACATTTTTGTTCATAGAAATGCAAACAAATTGATTTTTTGAATGATTTTCCAATGTATTAGACTCCAGTAAATCGTATGTGCAACTAAATATATTATATCTATTTGTTTCTTTTTTTCTACCAATTCCATTTGAAATGAATCGTTGAATTTGTAATCTTATAAAAGAATATTACATTTCATATGCATAAACATTACATATTCGGAATTCAAAAATACGAATAAGAAGAGATATTGCCTATGCATGCAGAGTGAAGCAGAACAAAGCAAAGCAGAGTGAAGCAAAAGCAGACAGGCAAGCAGGAAGCCGGTGGACAAAGCCGCAGTGGCAGTGCTTCGGTATTCTATTACGTACCATTTCAAATTGGATTTTTTTTCTCGATATAACCGATGAAAATGTTTCCGATCCGTTGTTGCCATTCTCTGTTTTTTTTTTTTTTTTTTTTCATTTAATTAAATCCGCTTATCATTTTTGTCTGCTTAACATTCGATTTCTGAAGTTAAAATACAAAGTGATCGTTCCGTATGCAATTCAATAGCATAACTAACTGAAATCGGTAATAATTAATTAATCAGCTAAACCTAAAAAATCATCATTAATAAGTAACAACCAACAGCACCAAATGAGCGAAAACTCAGGTTACATACCGAATTAAATAAACAATCATTTCGGAACTAATTTTTTTTTCGTATTTTCAATTTGAGAGTTCAATTCGAGTTTCGAAGCTTTTTTCCACCCAGCCAACATAAATTGCTGTACACAAATATTGATATACTCTAATTGAAAGCATCGAAATATAATAGCAACAGCAACCGAAAAAGAATAAATGAAAGACGCATCGAAAAAGCCCAACCACATCCCAAGAAGGAAACGAATGGAAATTCAATTTGTTTCGGAGACAACAGAAGAAAAAAAAAACGAGTGAAAAAATAGAATTAAAAAGATAAAATTCCAGCTTGATATTTTACCGCACATGAAACGATGCACGGTACTTCAGTAGCATATACTTCTCACTATTATTTCATTTTGAATTTCCGTTTTGTTGCGATTACATTCAACAGTATTTGAAAATGTGATGGTTGCATTTATTCCGATGAAATTGAAAATCGGCCATCTGTTTGCATAGGTACATTGTAATATGTAATGTTTAAGCCATACTTTGGTTGTTCATAAAAATCTATAATAACGATACCAAATATCAAAAAGGTACCTTGTTCATACACACTGAAAAAATTGATATTATTTTTTCCCTCTCAACACCGGAATTTCATTGGTTTACACTTTTTACAATGTTTTATCTGCTTCTGTTGCTGGTGTTCTCTCCATTTGCCGCAAACTACTTATTGAATTGAAAATGAAAAATTTGCTGTGCATTTGTGCGTTCATGCCTATGAAACAGAGGCAGAGACCGATTCATGTTTCTTTTTCTTTCCATATCTTTTTCTCCCTCTCTTGCGGGCGGCTAGATTCTTTCTTTATGCTTTTTTTCTTCTATTATTTCGAATTGGGATTTTTGTCCCTGCTTATTTTCCCATCAATGCATATGAGCTGTATGGATTTTTGTTTTGCTGATTTGTGAATGGAAAGTTTCCACAACTTTCTTGTCGTCTATTGAGTTTACTTCATTCGAAATTCCAATAACAATGCTTTTGTTATCTATTCTTTTGAACAAATGTCGGAAAATCACAAAATCTGTATGAATGGAAAATGAAAATGAAACATATCAAATAAATATATTAAATGGTGAATGGTAAATTGTGAATCGAAGAGACGGAATGAACAAATGGAGTACAAAAATAACTCTTCAAAATACAGTTAAAAACATTGTGGGCGATCGCTCGTGTTCGATGTATGCGTGTGTGAACGTGCAGAGTCCGCACTGTGGAAGTTTGGATCATTTGGCATTTGGTTAATATATGTATGTGATGGAGCCGATTATGCTTTGTCAGTTGAACGTGAAACCTTTTAACTTGAGCCATGGTAACGATAGCCAACCAAGCTCAAAATACCGATAAATTCATCGAAGAAAAATAAAAATATTTTTTAAAGCTCATTGTTTTCCATAACGAATGCGTTGACACTGAAATAAACAGTTAAATCTGAATACCTTTTTTCCTGCATTCGATAAAATTATCCAAATAGCAAATTTATAATGAAATGATGAAAATTCTGGCAACCAAACAACCGCACACTGCCATTCACACATATCACTCATACCATTCAAATATTGATTTCATCATATAAATTTCATACAGATGATGAAATGCGTAATTCTATTATCTTTCTGTACGATTTCCAATTCAACTCAATGGGATTGTCGAAATTCAGTGAACAATTCAATCATACACATATTCAAGCAAATTTGAAAATCCGACTGCAGCACATTTTGTATATTCAAACATTTGTTGTGTGCTGTCTACTGTGCGCTGGCCCAATACCGTTTTCCACTTCAATTTCGAACACACACAAAGAAAAAAAAAGAGAATCACTCATTATTCGAATACGGTTTTCGGAAATCCATTTATATAATGCATCTGTTCATTTTGGTTGATTCAAGACATTGGGCTCTGGACTTTACATATAATGATTTGTCCCATGGAACAGTCACTATCAGTTATAAATTAGAAATAGTCATACTTTTGAGCATCTTGTGAAATGATGCGAACAGTTCATCTATGGGCGATAAGGAATTTCCCGACTTTGTCCAGATTCAAATAAAGTTTTTGTTTATCAATATCGAACTAAAGTGGATCCAAGCTACGCGCTCTTCTTTCCATTCATGGGATTATTCATTGTTGTAATCAAAATATGACACAAACAGTGCTGGTCTCCACTGTTCCGGTGTCCGGTGTTCATGATTTCGACTCTTTACGTCAATGCCAAAACATATTTGTGTTCATTGCTTTTCAATGCGATCTTTTTGTTGTTGTTGTTGTTGTTGTTGTAAATGAACCATCCAATAAACGGAAACAACAATGGGCTACATTTGAATGTTTTATCGAATTATGAAGTCGATGAAAATAGTATGACATTTAGGTAGCAATCAATGGGCAATGCGCATCTCCAATTATCACAGGGCCAATCATTCGAATTTGTGTGTCGAAGTACGACGAAGAACGTATATTTGTGAAATGACCATGATTTAAATCATAAATTACGTGACGTATTTCCGAGGACCGAAATAAATTGTAGAAAATTTGCAGGAAAGTCGTCCAATCAATTCGGATCAAATCCAAATATGGAACCAGAACATGAAGAAAAAAAAAAATAGATAAATAAAAATAATTGAAATTGATTTCAACGTGCCGCTACCTCTGTTGCCTTTACCATTATTATTGGTTCGATTCAACCGATATATCCATGATAGCCATAAGTATCATTGAACATATAAATATTTTCAATGGAATTGGTTTCAAGAAGCATTTATAAATATCTCATATGACAGATCATACATGCATTTGATCAATTAGCAAATGGAATATATCTCACCGTTTTCAGTTTTTCACATATCTAAAAGCCAAATATAGCCTAGTATGACACACGGAACCACACGAGAACACACACACACACACACACACACACACACACACACGGTGAGACACACTCAACATCCAGATCATGTTCAATTTTCATGATGCGTATATTCGTGTGAGTGTGAAAATTGGCTCATCGGATTCAATATTTCAATGGGAATTGAAATTGTGAAATAAAAAACCGATAACTTCATTGATTGCTGAAGAGCAATAAAAATTTGTGGTGGGGAAAAAGTGAAAAACAAAAATCAAACTCATCGTTATTTCCATTAGCGATGCCAACAACTTTTGGTCATATACATATTATTGCCATACCATCTACCAAAATGAACCAAATTCATGTGAAAAAACAAATGCATAACACTGTCGAATAGCTGAATGAATATCAGAAACAAACTGATAGCTGATTGTATCCATTTCAATTAAAGCTTTTTTCTCTTTTTTTCCGAAAAAAAAAAACAACTGGAAATAAATGTCATAAAATCGGAAAATAAAGTGTTCTTCTCTTTACCGCTCAAAGCGTCAACCATAGCCAAAAGTTCATTTGAAATTTGTGTCACATAATCCATTTCAACTGGCAAATATCTCGCAAATTTTGACGCTCAATTTTTCGGATTTGTAATGGATTTTGCATTTTGTAGAGATATTTTGCGTGTTCATTAATCGCTGAATTATTATTTATTGACGAAATAGAATTATTCATGATGAGAATGGCAAATGCCGAATGGAGAAATTAATCAAACCAAAAATAAAAAATAAAAAATAAAAAATAAACGATGAAACTCATTTTAAATATTTTAATCTTGATGCAGCCGATCGCTCCATTCTCATATAACTATGACAATTGTAATGAAAAAAAAAAATTCTGATTTCGTCAATCAATCAATCTGGAAAATATACATATAAATAAACTTATGTTTAATGTGTTTCAAAATAATAATAATATATTATTATAATAATAATGAATAATAAATAATTTGTGAATCACATCAATCCGATGGCAAACGAGAACAATAACAATGTCCAATGTCCATGTGTGATATGTATGTGGATTTATTCGATGTTTAATATGTCAGTCAAAAAACTAAAATAATTGCCATTTCATATTGTTCATATGAATAACATGCTTCAGAACATTTCAATGGGATTTCGGAGATTTACTAATCCACTGACCATCGACAAATATTGTCATTTAGTTAGAGAACATTTCTGAAGAAACTATCGATTTATTTCCATTTCGAATTCCTTTCATTTTCATTTATTTGGAATATGATAATGGAACATCAAAATCAAATTTCTCTTGAGTTAACATTGTTTTGTCAGAAAACCGGTATTGTTGCGCGAATAATCGAAACCAAAACAATAATAATAATACTCGTTTGAATTAAAAGAGTAAACCAAATTCATTTGATCCATTTATACGTACAATGGAATCCAACGCGGAATGAAGCGCTTCTCATAAATCAAAATAAACATTTTGATTGAGCACAAACAAATGATAATAGCTAGTAAATAATCATAATCATAATAATTATCTCGTCAAATTATTTTCCGTTCGATAATTTAGATGATAATCGATTCACCTACTGAACGAATGACATAAAGCCTTATGCATTTTCATGTCATTCAGTAAATTGATGTCATAATCCATGAATCAATTAGTAGGCAAGTAATAAGCCGGGCTTTAAAAGATCCAAAATATCAATTATGCCAGCTTATGTTTAATTATTATTATTTTTCAAAAATGCTTCACATAAATTTATGTCTTTAATTACATTTACAAATTACATCCATCATCCAAAAGATGAATTTTGAAATTTCCGTTACTTTTCATTTTCCCGACAAAAGGACCAATCATTGAAAGCACCATAGTATTTCAATTTTGTCTTCTTTTGAATTCAATGCATTTTTTGAAAATTGTCTATATTGAAATTAATTCAAAGTGACATTTGGAAAAGTTCGAATTACAATTATAATTGTAATCATTATGTTTGTCACATATTTGAATCCATGAAAGCATTAGCTTAAAATAGAATAGAATGATTCGATTTTGTCACATTTTGAAGTTGAACCGATGCACGTGACATTCAATGACATTCTCCTTTATTTTTTTTTTTGTAAAATTTCATTTTTATTATTATTATTATTTTTAACGTTAAAATTTCATGCGATGGCAACCATAAATGCATTTGATTCCCCATCTTACGGATAATATTACATAGCATCGCATCAAGCATTTTAAGCATCAATCATCTAAATAAGCCATTCAAAAGAAACTGTGCGCAATACAGCAGCAGACATTGCATAATACAAAATTAAATGGGATAGCTGAGGAGTTGCCGCTATTCATATACATATTTATATATTTTTTACAATACCTAAATTGCACCGTTCGGATACACGTACAGGAAAAATATCATAATAAAAGAACAAATGGAAAATGAAAACTGAACTGCATTGCTTCTCTTTGCTCAATTTTCCTTTTGTTTTGCTGTGTATGATAAATTTGTGGGTGTGCGTTTGTTATAATTTTTTCACATTGCAATTAATATATCTAAGGTTTCATCATCGTAAATACTGTGAACAACACTGCAAATTCCCTTTTTCTAAAACAAAATTGACGCATTCAAAATATGCACAGTTATTGCATATAGCTATGAAATACTCTAACCGAATATGAATTACAGACGATATTGTCTCATCAAAAGCCAAAATCGAAAAACTGAAACCGTTTGAGATTCTCATTAATGCAAATATCCCGATTGAATAAAATGTTTTTGTATTTTATGATTTCATGTGCGCGACGTAATAACGTGGCATTGAGTATTGTTCGTTGTTGTTTATTTGCCTCTTTGACTCTTTGGTGAGTGTGCAGTGTGCAAGTGTTTTTGCATTTTTGTGTGTGCGTTCTTTTGTTCTGGCATTCATTTCAGCATCTCTATCCATCTGCAAGTAAAGATGTTGAAATCTTATGCAAATCGCAAGTTGAAAGAAGTTAGCAAAATATTCATTTTTTTGTGATTTTTTGAAACAAACCGATTCCCAAAAAGGATGAATGAAAATAATATTATTATTATTTTGGTTGTGTCTCACTTGTTACATACTTTTGCAAACTGTAAAGATGCGTTATGAAGCGGCTCGTTCACTCTTTGAGCCTTCACGATCTTCTTGAATTCTTTTTTCTGCTTCATTGGTTTCGCGTTCGTTTTTTTCTGGTTTCTTTCATTCAGTGTCAGTTGTTTTTCATCTCCTGAATATATGCATTTTTATCGCTACTATTCCATATCTATTTGCATCCATTCTCATTTTTTCTCTATTTTTTTTTTAACTTTTTTTTTTTTTGTGCTTTATTGTGTACGCAAATCGATTTTTCGTTTTCTTTTCTTGCTTTCTGTTCTCTTTGTACGTATTTGTTTTCATTATTACTATATTTTTATTGGTTGATGAAACAACAAAGACTCTTTGAACATTCGCACATACATTACATCAAACATAGACTAAAAGCCCTCAGCCATTCACCGTCGCGTCTGATGTCTAGCAGTTCTATTGTACAAATGTTATTTTACATAGCCGATGAGTTCGGCTTCGTCAAATAGCCAACGATATTAGTAACTGGAAGAAAAACGCCAAAATACAGATGTAGATATCAAGGCCAAAAAAATAACATCACAAATTCCAAAATGGCATTTCCAATTTTCAAACAAGTTTTTAAGCGTATGGGCAAAAAAAAACTTGGCTGAATAAAAATGGGAATAAAGCAAATCAATTCGAATTTTTCGGGTTTTCATCGCGGATGTTCCTGAATATTTGAAATCATTTCAATCTGGATAAGAACATTCAATTTCATTCTCTAAAGATCATGTTGATTCGAAAAATCGGCACAAAAGCCGATGGTACGTCAAGCAAATAACTGTAAAACTGTAAACATAACATCATAGATTAAAGAAAATCTGGCTGGAAACGACGAAAAACGTTTAACAGTTATCAGCGAAAGCTTCAAGTGAAAAA
>GL501517.1:9761888-9779285 GCA_000149185.1 Mayetiola destructor
CTCTCTCTCTCTCTCTCTCTCTCTCTCTCTTTACTATTTGAATCGGATGAACACGATGCAATGTTCTGCGAATGACTGCAGTCGAATCGACCGCTTAATACATGAACAAATGATAAATAATGGAATCCAAAATTGAAACCAGCAAAAAAAAAACGAACAATAACTTAAATAGAAAAATTTAAAAAGCAAATAAGTGATGAGTGACAATTGAAATGACATTTAACATTTGTGTAAAATTCAGTTAAATGTAAATACACAAAACAATTTATTGGTCGAATTTAAATTCAACAATCCAGCAACTATGTACAATGCACAGTGCACAGTCAACAACTGCATGCACAAATCCAAAATAAAGTTCATCAATTGTTCATGAATATACTCGTAAATGAATGAAAGACGGCAAACATTTGGCAAATATGCTTTATTATTATCTTTTACCTCATATCCCTCATCTCGTACGGGAAAATTATTCTATAATTTACTCACCATTCGTTCAACTGCATAGAGTATAAAATGTGGCTGTGATGTAATAAATAGTATAAATGTATGGCATAAGCCAACTAATGCTGCTTTAGTTAAAATAAGCAAAATAATTATTCGAATAGTGTTCAATACAATTAAAATACGGTTTATATTTGGTATCTATAATATGTTGTTTCATATACCGAAACGCTAACGCTTCAGTGCCAACGCAGAGAATATGCACATTTAAGCCGGTTTAAGCTCTAAACTTGATGTTTATGAATATTCAAAAACCAGTTCAATATGCAACGATAAAACTATCGACAATAGACAATGTTTAATGTTAAATACATTTCATATGTGGGCATACCTAAGGGCCAGTGTACTAAACATTCAAAATTGTATAAATATCTATCCCCTGATATATGCCGGGTATAACTATTTGTGCTCTGAAACTTGCCCTGCATAAATGTGCTAGCATATTTACCACAGACAAGCATATTTTTACCAATTGAATCCATAACACGATGGCAAAAATATTGCTTTTTTTGTCTGTTATGAAATTACTTTTTTGTATATGTTAGTTAAAAAGTATACCGCGCAGAATGAACTACAACAGATTTCGGTCGCATGGGTGAGTACGCCGAGAAAATATATAATTGTTGAAGTGGGTGAACTGTGCGGTTTACTTTTCAACTGTCACACAGCACTTGGTTTGAATAATTTTGATTTGATTCGAATGAAAACGGCGAATTTTATTACTAAAATTATTCTTTTTTATGGTAAATATGCTAGCATTTTTATGCGGGACATTATCAGAACCTATATCAGAGGATAGATATTTATACAATCTCGTATGCCTGCAAGTTACTGATTGATACTTGTTGTGCCAGCCTGGTACACACTGCCAGGAACTCTGCATGCTCACAGTCTATTCAGACAAACATTTGTTTATCGAATTTAATTTATTGTTTATTACAATAATTGCGCTGGACATTGCAGCATCTCATTCAAATACGTGCTCTATTGTATTATGTTTATTAGGCCTGATTTGATAAAGTCGGCCTGAAGTTTTGCCTATTGATGATTCTTCTGAAACATCATCATGTACTATGGAGGAAAAAAAGAGGAATTTCGAATAAATTTATCCATAATTTGGAAGTGCACACGACAGATTGATATTATTTTTCGGAAGAAAAAGAAATACAGAAAAAGTTATTTTAGTCAAACATAGCTCTGAATCCAATTTGGAAATGTGGCCATCAATTTGAACCATGCCCATTTGTATGGCATACATTGTATGCATTGCTAGTTGCAAATTGTATTGCAATAATTCAAAAAATCAAAATTCAACCACCAAAGTTTGTTCAACAACTAAATCATTTTCTAACAACTCCTGGAAAATACATTTGAAAAAAATGGCAAAATAAGCCCACATCTGAAAATTTGATTGTTTTTCAATGTGGGGAAGAGCTACGATTTTCGTGAAACCACTAACGAGCTTGTAAACTTGCCTTATTTGCATCCGATTCGACTCCTTGAATATTTGAATATTTGAATATTTCATCATTTGAATATGTGTAGAATGAAGCCGTTGGAAGGTTAATAATATATGTATTATTATATATGTCAAACCGATTTTTTGTGGCTTTGTCAAATGTTCATCATAATTTGTGTGAATTGCAATTGGTATGCAGTGTGCAGTGTGCAGCAGTGCTCAATTTGATACCTATAAAATAAATTCAAAAATCTACCCAGATGCTCTCTCGCAACACTATCAAATAAAAAACAAAATATCAGAATTTTTTTAGAGAGTAAATTTGAGCGCTTTTGCTCGAGTTCGTGAGTACGGCCGTTCATTTGTTTAGTACACATATGTGACCTGTGTATGAGTACTTCAATTTACTCATTCTACTTAAGAATTAAATGAAACTCTGGTGTACAGTATATGCTGTCCACCATGCAATAGATATTTCTCTAAATGTTTACTATTCATTGAATGAAACATTATTTATGATGAGCTATAGCTCGAAATGGAACGAAATGATATTTTACACTTACATTGGTAAATGGTAAACTAAAACAAAGCACACAATTTCAAGAGCCTGTTTTCGATATTATAAGGAATCGATGATAGCAAAAAAGCTACAGAATTATCGAAATAGAAATGTGTGTTATGGTTGAGAATGTTTTGCGGTTTTTGTGTATCCTTACATTGTGCTATCATTGAATGCATTCACATATCAGTGAATTGAATGGTGAATAGCATAGCACACGTAACAAATATGAAACATGGTTCATTGATGTTGTCATAAAGTTGGCACTAAGCTCAAAATATATTTTCGTGCAATACAAAATGCCTAAATATATATACATATTTCTTTTTATTTACAACAGTATAATATGAACAATAAATGCTATACTCGTACAATCGACCATACAATCATGCAATATGTGACAATAAAGAATTAAAATGAAAATAAAATGGTTACGTTTTACGTCGAATGTCGAATGTCGATTGGGAGCGACTAGATGCCTATGTCCTATACCGATATATACTATATACTATATAATTTTTATTTCGACATTTTATACGATACAATTTATGTAAATGTTTAGGCTTATGCCGCTCTAAATAAAGAAAATATTCTTTACCGTTACTACAGACCAAAATGCCATCACACGCGTCAACACACACACACACGCATACAAACACGCACACAGACACATATTCAATGAAAAGAAAATGACAATTTCAGTTTAGTTATGAATTCATTATTGTACATTTTGATATGTTAGAGTTTGAACGTAGATAAAAGTTTAAAAACAGTTGGGAATTTATTTTTGATTCTTTATTCTCAGTTTTCCGTTTGCATAAAGAGCAAAATAATGCTTTAGTACGATGCAATTGATGTCGTTGCTGTGACCGTTGTCTGTTATGTTTGCAACACGGATGTGTCACTTAAATTTATGGATAGATAAATAAATTCTTTATTCTTCCAGCAATATATGATATGATACAATAAATGCTACATTCATAGCTGAGTTCATTCAGATGAGCTCACAGCTCACAGCCATTCAGGCCATAAGTTGATTATTATTATTATTATTTTGTTAGCGATTAGCTATTGTTTTGTAAATGATTGACTGAATGATAAGTCCGATAAAATAAAAAAGTAAAAAAATAAAAATTCAACCTATCGGTCATTTAAAGCAATTGCCTGTATGTTAAACATTCCGCATAGTCCATCTCAGTTTAAATGTTTATGGGTCAGCCAATTACCTAGATCGATGCAAATTCTACAGGCGCATACAAACATATATGACTATGTATATAAAATAAACGATTTTATCTCGAATATTAGTTGTTCGCTCATATTCCTTCCATTTCTTTCGTATTTCATTCGTATTTCATATATGTAATGCTTTATACCGTGAATGACGAAAAACGAAAGGCATCAAGTGAGCATAAAATAAACGTAAATCATTATTCGGGAGACAAAGCGAAAACTGGGAAAAAAGGGAAACGAACAAAAATATGTATTATAGAAGAAATGAAAATGGAAACTTCCCTTTTGTCGGATAACAATAACAAATTTTTGGTTGTGGGCTAACAATGCTACAACCACTTGAATCATTTTAATCTTGACGAAGATCCAAAAACAAAGTCATTCGCACATATTTGCATTTTGAGTGGAGCCTTCTGCCGAATGAACACAATTCAAACAAATTGTAAGCTCGAGAGCGTTACCATTCCCAAAGATGGGGCAAAATATTGTAAAATTCATGGGATCCAGGATTTTGAATGAGAATCTTTTCTTTTGCATTTTAAATTTCTTTGGAGTGTGTTTGTTGTTTTTTCTTGCGCAAAAAGTTTTCAAGAACTCAACTTTTATCGTATTTCAAAATTTATTTAATTTTCACGCACACTTGAATTCGGGAACAGATATACTTTATCATTGCCATATCCTTATTACAGGAATAAATTAAATATATATTAGAAAATGAATAAAATATTTTATTTTCTCTCTCTCTCTCTCGTTTCACACTTCTTCAACTTAAAATAAATCGATTTTAAATTTGAAATGAAAAAAATAATATGCTTGAATGTGTTCATTCATCGAAACTTAAGCCTGCATTTGTCAAACGTTTGCAATGTTCAAATACTGAATATATTGCATAGCGTATAGCGCACAAATCCACAACATTTACAATTTTGAAGTTTCGCAACTCATACGAAAAATTCTTAATGTCAAGTGGATTTTATGGCAATCAAATATATCAGCTGAATAATTGTAATCATTTATTTCGGTTCATGCACGATGCACGCGAACAATATTCAACGGAATTGAAGACGAAGATCATGGTTATTTTCTTGCTCACCAATTCAGGATAATAACCACCAAATTGTGGATGTGAACTATCTTATTAAGTAACACAATTTCTCTGCTTCTCCATTTCCATCTTGTTCTTGAGTTTTCGAATATTTCTGAATAATAATGGATAGCAAATGACTCTAGATTCTCATTTGCCATCATATTTTGAACGTACATCGTACATTTTGTATTATAGTCGACTGTCGACCAATGAAAATGGAAACACGTCCATAAATATTGCAATGGAATGATGTGGTTGACATTAAGAGTTGGCTCCGAACATATCTAATAGTCGGGAGTGGGTAAAAAGATTCTATCTAAGAAAATGTAATAGTTGGCCCAAATGTGCGTGCAAAGTGCAGATTAAAATCGACACAATTAATTTCTATGGTTGTCACGTTTGGGAATACTTTCATTTTTTCTTAACTGTAAGAAGGAATTTAATTGATGGGCATTCGGGGCGAATATAAAAGGAAAATTGGCGAAACTGGCAAATGTACCACTTTGGTAACGGAATTAGTCCACAAAAATTATATTATTTATTTTGTATTATTTTGTTGTTGAATGCAGAGATGGTCAATTGTGGCAAAAAGGGCCAAGATTTGATCAATAATTTACTAAATTTTATTCCACTGTTCAATTGCAAACAATTTTGTCCTTGGATATATCGATTTATAGTCTGAAGGGAATTTCTCGAAACAAATAACTTCCTATAATCAACTTTATTTGCATTCTAAACATATGCAACAACAAATTTCACTATTTTCAAAATATTCGCGATAAATTTGTGAAATTTGTGACATCCGTAAAATTCGTTTAAATATTAACATATTTGTTGGTTAGTGATGTAACTTTAGTCATCAAGAATATTACGAATATTTATATTTTCTCCAAATATTGGTACGAATATGCCGAATGCACAGCTAAATGCAAATGTCTATTAATCTAAAGCAAGTTTAGATTAAGTTTTGACTAAATTGTGAAATATTAGAAAGACAGGAATCAGTGCAGACATGTATTTTTCGAAACTATCTCTATTTTTGCTGTTAATTAAATGTTATATTTAATGTTATTCAATCTATCAGGCTCTCTCTATGAATGTTTGATTCAAAAATGCGGATGAAAATGATAGCGTTTAATGTGAAATATAATGTGTTTGTTTAATAACTATTTGATTTGTTTGTTAATTAACAATTCACGTAATATTCAATTAATCGAAAGTCTTTAATACGAACAAACAAAATGATTTATTAAATTTTATTTTAATAATGTCTCAGAATGGCGCTTAATTGGAATTTTTATTGAAAAAAAAAAATATGCGTCATTCGGTTAATTAAATTTGATACTTTGGCAAACAGGTGATATGAGACAAATATTACATTCAGTTTTCATTCCTTCTTAAAAAGAGCAGTTTGAATAAAATAACAGTTACAATGGTTTCATTTGCTGATGCTGTTGAGATCTTGTTTACGTTGGCAATATTCGTTCTTCAAGTGAATTCAATCAAACAATGTATTGATGAGAACAATGACGAAGCTATAGATTGTGGAAGTGACACGATTATAATTGAAAAAGTATATTTGGCGATGCAAACGAAATTGGAAGAATTTTACTAAATCTGGTGATGCCGATATAATTATTCGTCCCATCTGTTCCTCGGATGAAACCGAAAGATCGAAGAAGAAATGCCGTGGCAAAAAACAGTGGAGACCCAAACCAAATAAAAAAGAGTACAGGGATTTTGGTGACTTTGAAATGGAACTCCAGGTTGAATATTTTTGTGTAAAATGCAAATTATAAAATCATTCTTGAAAGTTTCGTTTTGGCTCTTCAATTTGAAACAGTTAATTATTTATTTATAATTAACACTTATTATAATCACATATGTTCATTATTTTATTAATAAATAAAACAAAATGAATTTGAAAAAATAGCTTTTTATTAGCTTATTATTTAGTAAACTGATAAACTGACGTATTTTTATGCATTGTTGTTTTGTTATTCATTTGTTTGTTATTTCAATTATGGCAGCAATATCAATCGATCTTTATTTATTTAGCATACATATCGTCGGAAGAACAATGATCAAAATTTTCCTAAACGTGTATTCCAGCTCAAGGAAAGAAAAAAAAGAGTTTGTAGACGTTACTACTAGGGGAACTTCTCGAAACTAATAACTTCCTGACATAAATTTCATTATTTTCAAAATATTCGCAATAAATTTGTGATATTCGTAAAATTCGTTCTAATATTAACATATTTGTTGGTTAGTGATGCAACTTTAGTCATCAGGAATATTACGAATATTTATATTCTCTCCGAATATTGGTATGGAATATGCCGAATACATTGCTACATGCAAATGTCGCTCGAATACAATAAATAATAGTCAATAGCGCAAACGAATGAACGGAAATGAATAACATACGACAAAGTATATCTCAATTTTACCACTAGCGGTCAATTATGTTGGAACGATTTTGGTATAAATAAATGCATATTCGATTTATCATTCACAATATTTGCTTCATTCGTATAATTTTTTTTCAGTGGTCATATTTTAATGAAAATATTCGAAATTTTGATGTGTATTTACTTCATTCGAAGAAATATCTGTATTTTGTAGTGTGATTCGAATCGAAGAAATTCCCCTTGTTGATAGTTTAATTTGCATAGCCCACAGAACATATTGAAGATATCAAAGGATCAAAACTGGAGATGATTCTGAATCTGAATCAATTCATTCAATTTTGCGGTTGAACGCTATCATAATCATAACTTTCCACTTCAATCAATCATATTCACAATTTACAATCATAAATGAAATAGAAAAACTCATCGAAGATGGAAATATGAATAGCGAATGCAAAGATAATTTATAATTTCGATCACTGGCCAAGAGCTCTAATCGAACAAATCGATAGCATGTAATTTATTTTGCATTATTTTCTGTTTTCATTTTTCTCTTTCGTTCTGTTTGTGGTCTCAATTTCATTTGTGGTCGCAAACTCTGGACATTTTGCTTCAATTCAATATGCTCTCACTAGTCAGTCTGTGCCGAATGTTACCATATAGTTAAGAACACAGCATCTAGCAAACTGAGCAAATCTAATTACAAGCGCATCAATGCTTTCGGAAATTGTCATTAGACCGACTGCTAGCAACATACAGAAATAGAAACAGAGAAAGAGAGAGAGAATATAAATTCCAATAGCAAAAATTCAGTGGCAATAATTTATGGCATCATTTAATCATTTTCTAACAAACAATTTCTTTTCTCTTCCATTTCTTTCACTCGTTTTGTCTCTCTCCCTCTCATCTTCACTTCCCTTCGATTAAAAGCCAATATATTCTTGAAATATAAATCCACTGTAATTCATAAGATAATTGGTTGCGTGCTTAGTAATTTGATGCTAGCTCATTTCCTATTTAATCCAATACATATAACTCATTATACATCTTATGATATGAATTTTTGCACCACGAATATTACACTCAGCCACACACACACACACACACACAAACACACATTCATACTGAAACAGAGCGCTTTTAGCATTGCATCAGAAAAATAGATGAAAACATGAATTCGCACAAATCTCACCTGCTAGATCCATAGGAAGCGAAAATCAACCATAACTGTTAATAATTGACAGCCTTCGAATGAATATGAACTTTATTTAGCTATAATTAAGATGCGTTGTGCGTTTGAGGTGCAAAAATGTCTTGTTCAAAAGCGACCAATTTTGACCTAGAACAGCATTTAATACTTACCTCGTCTTTGTGTACCTCTATCATTGAAACGATTAAGTATACTTGAGTATATTATTTGCCCAAAATGCGGTTAAATTGTGTATATATGTGTGTGTTCGTTCGAAATACAAAAATATTGAACAATCGGATGGATGTCTCATGGCTCATAGCAACAGGAAAACGAAAAGAAATGAAATGACATATAAAAAAGAATCAAAAAAGTCGTTGACTTTTTCTTCGTGCACATGAATTATATCAAATGTTTATTGCAATTAAATTGAGCATTGAGCACAATAGGCCAACTATGGTTTTATAGTTTTTACTCTTTGATGGACTGTGAGCTACGAGCTGCGCGCAAAAGGAATTTCTCAAATCGAATCAATTTATGAATTACAGATATTTTTTCGAATCAAGCAACATACACACCACTGAGAAAAAATAAAACACAAATGGAGCAAATATTGCGAATTATAGATTGAGTATGCAATCACTTGTACCAAAATCGCTCCAGCATAAATGACTTCTCCATTGCTTATTTATTCAATGTGTTGCATTCGGATGACATTTGTATGATTACTAAGGTCACATCCCTAGCCAACGAACATTGTTCATCATTCAATCGAATTTTACGAATGTCACAAATTATCGCAAATATTTTTTAAATAGTGAAATTTATGTTTAAAATGCAAATAAAGTTGACAATACGAAGGTATTTGTTTCGAGAAGTTCCCCTAGGCTTCGCGCTATGAATTCGCCAGTTTAATTTTATTTTTCCCATTTTTTCGCTATTCTATCAATCAGTTTAATTGCATTCGTAAATGAACACGATAAATTCCATATTTCCCATTTAACACACATGTTTCATTTTGGTAACTGAGCTGTAACCTTGTGTGTATGTGTGTGTGTGTGGATGTTGAATATGATCTGAGAAATCGTTGATTTTTTTACGCTGACAAAAGTTTATTTAGCCCTTTTTGGCATTTTTAATTTGAGTGCATTTAAATAAATTTAAATCGAATTGATTTTCTCAACAAACATAAACGGATTTGATGTCATTGCCACTTCATGAAAACCAAAAACTGTTTTACATTTTTACGCATACATCGTATTCCGTGAAATTCAATAATGATTTCGAAAATGATGTGCGATGAAAATGTGCGCTCATTATATTTACTTTGAAGTCATGGTCATGAACTAAAAATGTAACACAAATCAATAGCCCGTTCATAAGCTTCACTGAACGAAGAATAAATAATTTGAAATGCATTGCATTACCACAAGCTACATAATGTGCGCATTTAATATTCAAATGAACGAAATGCAACATGTTAAAAATAAATAAATTTCTATCCTTTCAAAATTATCAGCAATTATTATTGACGCTTAGCTGATGCGTATGAATGAAATTGCCTTTCAATTCAGTAAACAATTCACTTGCATAGAAATGGATCGCAAATTTAAATATGAACGGCACAAATCTTTTTACCAAAAAAAAAAACCCCGGTCAAAAAACCCTTCGATTCGAGGAAAGATCTCCAGAAAACAGAAGCTAGGCGAAATATAGTATTAATTTTTTTGTCTCTCTGTTGATTGCAATATTCATTTCGCTCAAAAGGCGCTCGAACTATTGGGTGGGCTATGGGCAAATCAAAAACGAAATGAGTTTCGGAATGAAAAATTTGGTGAAATATTGCTGGAAATTATGCAAACATGTTATGCTCAGTCATTTGAATGTTGTACGCGTGTGGCAAACACCATGTAAATGTGCAATCATTACAACAAATTGCGCCTCTTTTACTACTCATCCCATTTTGGTTTCCATTTTCCAAGAACGTGACAACAAACTATTTATTTAACAAATGACCGTTGATCGTGTATGAGAGGATAAAATTGTTTCAATTCATCATTACTTATTATTGCTTGCTACTATGCTATTGACTGTTGCCAATTGAGAGGATGGTCAAACGAAACGGGAAATTTTGAATTTTCCATTTATTTTCGAATCAATTAATTAGCTCTGAATGATGAAAATATTTATGAAACGGCAAAAATTATTAAATAAACCGATGCAATCGTAAATCATAAATATCAGTACATCTAATTAATGCAATCGAAATTGTAAATATGAATATTCACATATGATTGTTGACAACCACTTTGAAACTGTCCACTTCAATGACTAATGACAAATCATATTTTGAATTACATTAAATATTAACTATTTTCCATTTGACTTTTTTTCATATAATTTTTGAAGTTCATCAATGTTTCAAACGTTCGTTTTCGAAAAAAGTTGATTGCATAGATCTAGCACAATTTTCATATATCGTATGATGAACGGGATCGTTTATTTGCTGATTCTGATGTCTCTTCCATTTCAAATACTTGAAATTTTAATATTACGGTGTGTGTGTGTGTGTAAAATTTAAAAAATGCATACAACCATGAGTTATTGCTTTGAAACTGCTTAATTCTGCTCGAATTACTCGTCAAATATTCTTTTATTGTGTGTGTGTGTGTTTTTTGAATGGAAATAAAACGCAACTCCATACATCAATCGTTTGAAAATGGTAGCTTTTGGTATATTATTCAGGCATAAGGCATAAAGCATGAGGAAGTGTGTTCTATTGTACAATGAAACGCAATGCGAACGAACTATGAATGGCTAATGATCAACAATACAAAAAGTTCATCAATCGAATATGTATATGCATATTTTTAAAATGGTTTTCTTATTTTGTTCGTGTCGCATGGATTATAATAATTTTTGATGGAATGAAATGAAAAGGAAAAAAAAATATTCTCTTTTTATTTTTTGTTTGTTGTTTTGTATTATTATGATTATGATTATTTTCTTTATGTGATTTGGCATACGGCATACGCGCATATGCGCTCGAAAGAGAGCAATATACTTGCTCGTGTAATGGAAAATAAATGCAAATTTGAAACGTATTCACTGAAATAAAATTGTCACATTTGTATGCGTATTGTGTGCCGGCGGCTTTCTACATTTTCGTCTGTTTCTCACTACTCCAACATTTTGCTTCACAATAACAATCTGAAATATGAATACATCGAATGCAAGCACCAAGCACCAAGCACCAAGCACCCAGTGACAAATATTCTCGATATTCTAATGAATGCTACATGCGGTAGGATATGGAATGGTTCAGAATTGGTTGATATGGCACGTCATGACTCTCCAATGTTATCCGTACGTTGCTACGTATCATTTCAGTTTTGAAGAGAGTAAATGGTGTAATATTTATAGTTGTTGGTTAGGTAAAATGACGACTCTATGGAAAAATTACACAGCCTGAAGGTGAAGTAACTTTTAGCTTTCAGCTTTTAAAATAATTAATATTCGACAAATGATGTTTAACTTCAAATAAATATACAACACACAAATTGATGGTTTTTTGTGATCATTTCGTTCTCGTTTCACGAATTAACCAACAAATGAAACAAAAACAAACAAAAAAAAACCCTAAAATTCTCAAATTTACACACGTGTGAGCAACAAAGAATGAATGGGATGAGGAAAAAATTTGACATTGATCTTGAAAATCAAGTTTTAATAAACTTTGCGTATAAATCGAGTGTCTATCACTTTAGAGACGCGCAGATGAGATAAAAAAAAAAACCTTTTTCGATTGACGCTCATAAAAATGTGTGTCGAGTTGAAATTGATTACCCATTTCACTCTCTCACACACACCACACACTCGCACTCTGAATGGTTAATGAATTCTTTCGATTTCATTTGAAAGTGATCTTTGGTGATTTTATTTTGTTCGATTGTTATCGCTAATTCACACACTGATATTTTTTTTTTTTTACTCTTTTTTTCTTAGCATACTTCGTCTTTTTTTTACATGGTCAGTTTGAGTTAACGACACTGTCTGATTTTTGCATGTTAAAAAAAAATATGATATAATCCAAAGCGCAGTGGCTTGTTTTATTTGTTCATAATATTGAATAATTGTCCATAAGAATTATATGTAAACAGGCTTACAATAAAAAATGGCTCGCAAATTATTTTATCTTAAAATAATGATCAACAAACAAAACGATAACATTGATTCAGATAGGATGAAAGAATATTCACATTCGATTTGTGCTACGGTTTATTCAACATTGAGAACTTTTATGATTTTGCATATCAAAATGTGATTGAAGCGATTATTATTCACAGTCTTAGACAAGTTTTTGACCATCGATCGCTTCTTTTCATATTTTATTTTCTTATGTATATTCGATCGATATTTGGCCCATTTTACTTGGATTTGTAAGCTTTGCGAATGATATCAAAATGAATTCAAGCATTGACAAGTGAAAAATTCGATTGGAATTGAAAGAGATCCAAAAATTTAGATCAAACCAAACCGAATCGAATGTCGAATAGCATGAATTCATTCATTCAATCATCGTTAGGTAAGGTGCATGCAATGGATATTGAGTTGATTCGGTTGTAGCCTTTTTTTTGTTTTTTTTTGTTCACATTCCGTGCAACAGAACATCAATACATCAATTCAATAACGACCAACAGAACGAAATGGAGAAAAAATCATTCTTGAAAACATTTTGCTTCGATTTGTTCAATGTTCTTTTTCAATATTGGTTTCAGTTTTACAGATCATGATTCTCTTCAATTGTATACTGTATAGTATACACTGCTGTACACACGTTCATCATTATGTTGGACATAAAAGTCCACAATTGACATTATAATGGTAGTTTTTGAGCCACTCAAACCAAAAATGACATGAATTCATTGGAACCATTTGTTACGGAATACATTCTCAACCACAAACTTTAGAATCCATTTATATTTTATGAATTTCAGTTTGTTGCACACTACAGACTGCACTCTATTTTGGACACACACAATGACGTTAAAGCCATGAACATCCAAACTATGTTAACAACATTGTATTATTACGATTTCAACTTAGTTGCTTTAAATGATTGGAGTGAATTCACTACCGGCTGATAATCTCACGTATTTCAAATATTTTCAGTTCAAACTTTTCAATTAAAAAGTTTCACTTCTCTCTCTCTCTCTTTCTCTCTCACTCTTACTCTCTCTCTCACTCTCACTCTCTTTCTATCTCTATTTTGCTGTCGCTCACTTAACATTTCTTCATTTTCCTCCTCCTTCAATCTCGTTTGAGTTTGTTCGATTTCAGTTCTTTGTATCTATTTCTTTGTATCAACTATTAACTATATCGACATGAAATGTATGAACTTCACCATATTCTTCAGTCTTTTTTTTTTATCGCATATATGAATTGACTGTGGCATTCCTTTACGTCTTTTGAATTGTGTTCATCCTCCATTTTCTGTGCTCGTTTAGTGCTCAGTGCAACAATTTCTTTTTTTTTTCTATATCGAACAGAACCCAATATCAAATCTAATTGTGCCATTGAAACAACAGCAACTATGTGAATGTGATTTGTTGGCTGATGGGATTTCAAAATTGAATTTGCACAAAAACTAAGCCCTAAATCATAGATATATTTTTATACTCACCGCTAACCTCTGCTATTGCTCACACTGTATAATGTGAGCGATACAGCGTCAGCCATCAGTTGACGCATAAGGTTTACTTTAGGTTTCTTATCGTAACCAATATACAAAATCTAGATTTCGTATCGCTTAACTATTCGGGTTGCAACAAGTTCGTTCGAATCCAAAACATGACAATGAGTGAACAAAAAGATAAATTTTATGTGCAATAATTTTGTGGCATATCATTCGGTTCGGGTTTTGCTCCGTATCGCTATAAATTCTGTTCTTTTTTTGAAATTTTTTATTTTTTTATTTTCATTTTGTTTTATTCTGTCATCATCTTCGTTGCCCTTATTCGTTGCGATTGCAATTCTTTCGGAAAAATGTCTGTGTGATTTGAGTATTGAATCTGCAAGCGAATGCCGTTAATAATGTAGCTCATACAATGTGTACCGCGCACCATGGGCTACGTATTTATCGTCGTGACTTCATTTAATTTAATCGCAACGATTTTTATATACACAAACTAAATTGAATTGATCTATTCAAAGCAATTGAATCGACTTGTGTAACCATTGAATGAATCAAATGAAGAGAAAGAGCAACAAGAAAACAGAACGAAAGAGATAAAGACAGGGAACCAAAAGCGAGACCCAAGAAACTGAAACGTGTAATTTTGTTGGGATCGGGTTTAGACGATTGAAATGAAAACTGAAGTTCATAGAGAAAATAGAATGAATGACAAAATGATGACTGAAATATCAGCAACGATTTGATTGGTTTTCAATTGTTGTAATTCATATGCCTCATCGAGACAGAAGAAGAAACAAAAGTAAAAAAATATTTATGGTGCAAAAAAAAAAAAAGATGAGCAAATAAACGACAGCAAAAACAAGATAAAGAATACCTCACCAGCATCAATTGTCATTTTTATTCTGTTTTTTTTTACTCTTTCTATATTGCTGCTATTGCTCAGCGCCTCCCCATTCTCTTCGAAATTTAAGAGAAAAAGACAACAAATTGTTCGGAATCCGGAAGTACTTGAAACAATGAAAGAAGTATTTTGTGCTTCTTGATTTTTCTCCAGTGCTACCGAGCGAATCATATCTCTTTTTTCTCCTGCAATTTCAAAAACAATATGAAAATGAAAAAGAATAACTTGCAAAAAAGAAAGAGACAAAAACTGATAAGCGAACACAAATCCCGAGTGACAAACAATTGTGATAAAGCAAGAGCCAAGACGCGATAAATTAAATTCAATTGAATTATTCTTAGAGCACAAACAATGAAAAGAAAGAGAGAGAGAAAAAAAAAGAAGAAAAATAACGAATGAAAATCGCGCGCGACAAACAAAAGTCGTAGACATTGAGCTATCTTTTACAATCGATGAAGATTTTAGTCTTGGAATTTAGCAAAGTGAGAAATATTTGTGTGCATTGTGACGTCGAAATAGCCCACGGAAATTGTTCAAATCGAACGAATCTATGAAACCACAGCGATATTGAACGGAAAATCGTTTAAATTTAGTTAAGTGGCGGTTGAGAGTTGAGATCTTTGTTTTTGCTTTAATTTCATTTCTTTTTCCCATTTTGTGTGGAATTCTTTCTACAGAATTCGTTTTTTTTTCTCGCGTTGGCTGCCTTCAGCGAAATGAATAAGTACAATAAAATTGGTATCTAACTATTTATTGACAAACTGGTTACACCAGTCTTACAGAGCATCAGTACGTTGTAAGCTGTACACTGTACCCTTTTCATACTTTTTGCAGTATATGAACGATGAACGTTTTCAATTTTCTCTAGTTGCATCTTTGCTGCTTTACATTTCAGCTAGAAATGGCGTGAATAGTTGAATTGCAAGATTTTGCATTGCAAAGCATTCTACTGATTGGTTTGACTCTTATGACTGTGAATGGTTAGTGACTGGGGTAATGTGGATATTGTAAATTGTAAATGTTGCACACAGTCTACATCATTTCTTCGATGAAATGGAGCGAACAGAATGAAAGTAAGTAAATCAGAACGCAAAGATTTGTCTATGTTTAAAATATTTGCAAAACTAAAAATGGTTTTAAAGTCAAAATTGAATGTATGGCTGCCAGTTAAATCTCTATGATAGATTGAACATTTAAAGATTCCCGACGCAATCTACAAACAAAATAATAGCTAATCCTCATTTATTATGTGTACTGTGTACTGTGTACATCATGCATACATTGAAAATGTAACAAAAATGAATCAAAACAAAGCAAATTGAACATCATCAACAACAACAACAAAAACATAAAGCAACGTTGAACATACGGTGTACAGCATACGGGTTAGCATTATTAAATGCTAAACATAGAAAAATGTTCGCATTCGGTGTTCGATGCTCGGTGTTCAGTGTGCACGGTGCAAATATAGCAATAAACGAGCATCAAACACTGAACACCTCTATCTCTGAATTCTATCTGCATTTCCTGCATTGAATGGATCAACGGCGCGAATCCACACATAGCACATTACACATTTTGAAATGTGTTCCGTATACAGTATACAACGTTCATCGTTTAGTAGAAAACTTAGATGCAATTTTAAAACATGCTAAAATGATGCATAGAGACAAAAAAAATTGGCACCAACAGCTCGATACCGATAACATACTAGTTATGCCATTCAATGACGCACATTCGGCGAAATGCCAACAAACGATTGCTGCCCGTTGTTTTTCCTAAGCGAATAAAATTGTAATTACAGGTTAGATTATCCTTTAATGTCTGACGAAAGTTATTTTTCTCTTCTTTTTCTATAAAAAATTTGTGTTCAACAAATAAGATTGAGAGAAACCCATCGCTAAGCTCCATGCTTGTATTGGAACGTGGTTGTAGAAATTGGAGTATATGTGGTGGATGGCGGATGTTGATTTGATTCCAATGTAATGGTAAATGGCCCATAAGATTTTTTTCATATTATAGGTACACACATGTGTCTGAACATCCAGCTCTATTTAAAAACAAGTAACATTTTGGTTGGTTTTTGTGCTCGAGAACGTATTGCATTACCAACAGTTCAAACTAAGTGTGGAAAATATGAAAGCAGGAGCCAATCATTTGAAATCGTGCATATATTGCACACAAAAAACATGCAATTGAATGTTTTATATGTAGTACAATATTCAACAAAACAATGAAATCTTGCAAAGAGTAACAATAGAGACAGAGAGAGAGAGAGAGAGAGAGAGAGAGAGAGAGAGAGAGAGAGAGAGAGAGAGAGAGAGAGAGAGAGAGAGAGAGAGAGAGAGAGAGAGAGAGAGAG
>GL501517.1:9796643-9814655 GCA_000149185.1 Mayetiola destructor
AGGTGTACGTGATATGTCAAATTTTATACTCTGGCCGAAGGATATGACTTCGATCATGTATGCAATGCGTTTCAGTGTTTCAATAGTTTCCTTTTTTGGCAATAATGAAAATTCTGAAAGCTTTTTGGTATTCACATTCACATTCACACACACACACACACACACACACACACACAATAAAATCAACGTAATAAAAATTAAATGAACACATTTTTTGCCGTGCTAACAGCATCCATTTGGTAACATTCGATAATACTACACACTGCTTCACACTCATGACTCTATATGAAAAAATGTCATTGACTAGGATATAGGATATAGGATATAGGGCCTGTAACCAATTCACCGATGGAGCTTATTATTGCGTTCGTATTTCAATCGGATCAATTACTGAAAAATGATTCCGAAAATATCCTGAACTTAAATCCGTTCCATATTTCCGATAAATAGATTTGAATAGACGTAAAAAATGTCGATTTATTTCAGAAATTCGCCGAAAATTCGTAATACAGATCCGTTTTATCTTTATCTGAAAACTTGCACCAAATATATGAAAATTGAGTCTATAAAAATAATTTGTATTTTTCTTCTATTCACATAATCATACATTCTAATTTTAGATTTCAATAGAAATTGTATTTATTTTTGTTTTTGTTTTGAATGTATAGGTATGTATCTCAAACGGAAAGTGTGTGATTGGCATAGGCTGTCAAAATCATTAATTTAATAATGAACTGCCAATTTTTCCAATAAAATAAAAATAAACGAAACAATCTAAAAGTTTAGTATAAATTGCGCCATCCAAATTCGATGACATTAATTTGTGTTCATTTTATTTCGGTATTATTTTTTGTTTGTTCAGATGAGCATGAGATTCTCAACGTGCCCACTGTCCTCCCACTTCAATCTGATAATAAATTTAATCCAGAAATAAATAAACATTGTAATTTAAGTGTAAGATAGGATAAGCTGAAGTGACAAAGTAATAACTTATGGATAAAAATGCTTAGTTTCATCAATATGACATTTCAATTAGCTTTTTAGAGGCAAGTCACCGAGCACTGAGCATATGCATTATAACATTTGAATAAAATATATATTATTTAAATTTTCAATTGAATTCAAATTAATTTGACGTTTCAATACAATGATAATAATAATAATAATAATAATAATTAATAGTCCCCCATAATTTATATGCATCGGAAATCGTTGAATACATTTCAATAAAATTTCAATTTCGATTCAGATCGTTTGTCTAACAGCACTATTTTCATTCAACGGTAATGCAAAATTCTGAAACAGACAGTGTGTTCCTAGTGCGAATCGTTTGTGTAATACCATTCACAAGACTAGACATTTAGGTTAAATGATAAAACAAAGTAATTTAAATGTATTTTAATTTGAAGATGGTATTCCATCACTAACAACAAAAAAAAAAAAAAGAAAAAAAGATAAGAAAGGATGAAACAAAGAAGACTTTGGCGCTATTTTCATACACAAAATAATTTGCTCAATTTGGTTTAAATCAAATTTAAATGTACAATCATCGGTGATCAAGGATCACATAGCCTATCACTATGAATATTGAATTAATGTGAATTGAATCAAGAGTCAAAAATAAAAAAGCCCAAAATCGAAACATCAAATACGTACAATGATACATTAACAATTTAAAGCATAAATGTTCAAGAAATAAACAGTTGAGAATATTTTTTACATTCGTAAGCATTTTCCACAAAATCAAACATCAAGTGCAAAAATCAACAAGAAATAGTTTGCAGTATGCATTTTTAATGAATTGATATGAAGGAGGATTCTCCCTTGCATAAACCACATTAACCATCCATCCATCTTTCCACAATATTGCTACTGGTATAACCTTTTGGATTGAATGGATGTTCGAATGTTGCCAATATTATGGCTGTTATTGAATATATTTACATCATACTTACTAATAATTAACGAAAATGGAATGCTTGTCAATGTAACATATTCAATTAAAAATACAATATTTATTAAAATGATCAAATTAATCATCGCCAATATGTTCCTGTATGTGTATTGTGTATTCGATATTTGGTTCCATTATTGGTTATGGCAAACATAAGTGCTTATTCAAGATGTAATATTTCAAATGTAAGCAATTGGTTTATGTTTGGATATTCGTGAGCTCCATATCGCTGTAAATTTTCAAATAATAAAGTGGATCCGCTTGTTTCAATGATCTTTGTGTCAGTGGGGAATCAAAATACCCTATAATAAATTGAAAACAGGGCGAAACGCCCCTTTGAAGTGAATTTTCGGTAAATGATAATTGATGTTTGGAAATATTTGTTTCAAAATGGAAACGGTGAATTGCGATTGCTGACTGTCTATTTGTGTATTTATTTGCTATTTATGTATTCTAATCGGGTTTGATTAATGTAACATGAAAACATCGATACAAAATTGGACATTTATTTTCTGATAAATTTTGAACTTTGTGTATGATAAAGACACAATGCACAACCAGACATGTCATCCACAAATATCCCAATACACAACAATCGATCATTACTGAGATAACATGAAAATTTCATTTATGATTATTTATTTCGAATTTTGAAAATGTTTTATTATAATAATAATAATAATAATTACCCAAATAGTTTAATATCGAAAACAAATTGTTATCGTTATTTTCTATCGATTTGCTTTAATACATTGCACGACATTTCATTTATTTTAATCTTCTTTATTTTATTTTTTTGTTGATGTACAGTCAGGCGCAAAGATAAACATATCGGATGGATCCTGTCCAGAGCGAATAGTCACAGTATCCGGGTCAACAAATGCGATTTTCAAAGCTTTTTCATTGATAACCAAAAAATTTGAAGAGGTAATTAAATTCAGACACGTTCAAACACCACAATCATTCAGTTTTATTTCGTTGTCTTTTTTTTTTTTTTTTCATTGTTAAATATTTCACTCAAATGATAATTATAATTATATATTGAATTCAATGGAATCGAATTAAATCGTATTCAAGGAAATTTCGATTTGAAAAATTTAACGTTCGTTTGTTTTGTATATAATAGATCTTTAAACATCACAAAACGATAGTGAATGAAATAATGAAAGGACGCCAACGAACAACAAAAAACGAAAAATTCAGAATGGCAATCATTCCGATTTAAAAATATAAAATTAATTGAAATCAATGAATTTAATATAATAATACAATAAATTAGTTTGAATGGCCATTTTGCATGCGCATTATATTGAATGTGTGTCCATCCATGCAATGCTGATTCTCTGATTCCGTTTGAATAAAAACTAAATAAATTATTAATAATTTTATGTATCTTTTAGTTTAGTTCAATTCAATTCATTTGCAAAATTTGTTTTTTTTTCTCAATGGAAGTTGATACCAGAGTTATCATGTTTGGATAGCACTGAATAACCAAATACAATTTCGTTGAAAACAAATTTTCCAAAATTTAATTGGCATTTTTTATTTTTTTTTGAAAATAAAAAAATAAAAAACAACAAACACAACAAAAAAACACACAAGTATCCATTCCTATATTCCAGTGGTGCTCACAGTTCAATGATAACACAACGACCGGCGGCAAAACGCAAGTACCCATCCGATTAATTGTCCCAGCTAGCCAGTGTGGATCGCTCATTGGTAAATATCAGAACATGTTTGCAATAGAATTAAAACGAAAATGAAAAAAAAACAGACAAAATCCAACGAAAGTTGGAAAGAAAAGAAGAAACGAGATAAAATCCAAAAAAGAGAAAAACAGAAACCAAATTAGCAAAATCGTGTTAAATTGATTTTTTAAAATATTCCCCAAAAGCCGAATCGAATCGTCGGAGAAAAAAAAAATGTTGTTGCTGTTCACAATATTGACACAATGATATCATTTTCGATCTCTTTCCGAACCGAACATTGCCTAACGAAAATAATTCAATCCATGTCGATCCAAGATACATATTAATAATAATGAATAATATTAATAATTTTAAATATTAGCATTGGACATCCGGCATCGAGTATCAGGCACTGAACCATCGTCGATTCATTTACGATATTCAAAAATTGGACGATATTTTGTGTAGCCTAATTAATTACAGTAGAACATGGTAAAAAAATTATTTTCACTGAACACATCATCTGTACTTAGCCTTCCGAACATACAAAAAGAACAGTCAAACACATACGAGCGCGTTAAAAGCAAATAAATACTAAAACAATGCACAAATAAGGCGGTCATCCATTGCAATTTATGGAATAATAAAATGAAAGCATATTGATTGAATGTGCTGAGTGCTGAGCACTGAACCAGCACACTGATAGACAAATAAAGCGAAGACAGCGTGTGTGTGTGTGTGTGAGAAAGAGAGAGAGAAAAAAAAGCCTATTAAATTATGAAAATTCAATTAAAATTGATTTTTGTCGCATATGACACTTTCAAAATGGAACACCGACAAATGTTCACATGTTGATTACATATTATTGATTATTCTATTATCAACATTGTTCTATACAAACTGTAAACGGTGAACGGGATACAAAACCGAACGTGATTCTCTTTATATTTTTTTTCTTCATTATTTTTTTTTAATCATTTAAATCAATCTTAGTCAGTGAATGAGGATTGAGAATTGAAAATGGGATGGCGAAGTGTCGGAGGATCGGATAACGGACATGTATATATTGTATGTATCAAATAAACACTTCAATTTATACTATAGCAAATAATGAAATGGCGAATGAATTGCAATCACTGCCACAATTTTACTTCAATATTAAACTTTCAATGGTGCAAACTGTGTTCTCAAATCGAATTGAAAATGTATCAATTCAAATTGAATTGTTTCTATCAAATTTTTTTTTTCTATTTTGAAACAAACCATATACATATTACGTATATATTTTATTCGATTCGATTCGATTGTCGGCGTTTCTCTCAATTTCAGTTTTCAGAAGCCTTTTAAAAAATCCAATCTAAAACATCAGTATATGACCATGTGAAATGTGAAGCAATTGTATCAAAGGTTCGCTGACATAAAGAGATAAACATCGTTTGAAAACCAGATTTTCAATTGAAAATGAAGAATAGCAAAAGCAACAAACAAAAATTATAAATCGAATACGGTCCACCGAACACCACCCAAACACCGATTTACATATTGAACCTTATTCCATTCATTCGAGAAAATTTCTAAATATGATTCGAATGTCGAATGGTCTTCTGTGATGTTATTTAAATTAAAAAAAAAAAAAAAAAAAATACAATTTGAAATTTGTATTCGAACTTCGATTTGATTATTATCATTAATAGTTTCTCTCGTTTTTTAATTATTTTATTGAATTCTCTTTTGTCTTCATTAATGTAGGTAAGGGCGGCTCGAAAATCAAAGAAATCAGAGAAAGTACCGGCTGCTCAATTCAAGTTGCAAGTGATATGTTGCCAAATTCAACTGAACGTGAGGTTAAATTAACTGGAACTGCTGATCAAATAACACAATGCATATTTCACATATGCTGTGTCATGCTCGAGGTAATTTTTTAGCATTGCATTATTATTATATTAGATTCAATCATTGGATGATTGATCTCATCGATCGCTTTTGAACCGTCATTTAGCATTTAAAATCAATCAAAGTAGGAGAAAAAATAGCCAATTTTTCAAATTAATTATGTATAAGTTTACTTGTTGGGCTCTCAACCGAACAACAACACCATTCCCACATCAACCCGTTTTTTAATACATTTTGCAAATCAAGAAATAAATTCCACGAATTTTATGCAAACAAAAAGGCGAGAAAACTTCTGAGATTATATCACATTTATTTCTCACTATTTATTTGTTTATTCATTTGGTATGTACAACGCACCTGACATGCCAACACACAGGTTTGAATTTGTACAAATGAAAACATAGTTTTCTCAAAGTTTATCACTTTGGTCTCATTTTCCATCGTCTTTAACATTTCTCTTTCGTCATTTCAATCTCTTTCTGTGATGGCAACTAAACGACAAAATAAAAATCGACAAACTTATTGTGCACAGAAGCCCAAGACAGTCAAACACAGTGCACCACATAATCGGTGATAGAACTCAATTCGCAAAGAGTAATAAGATAAGAAAAACGGAATTGAACATTTCGTTCTTCTTTTTTCTTCCTTCATACAACATATCAACAGTGATTTTCTTTTCACCAAAAAGATGAAAAAGAAAAATAAAAAATACGTGCTACAAACATTGTGTTTTGTGCATAGTGCACATTACCATTGGAAAAACTTTATTACATAATGTTATGGAATAATTTAATTTGTATGGTGTGCTTAACCATAGAATTTGTTTCGAAAAGAGACGAAAACATTTATTCATATGGAAGCGAGAATGCACCAGGCAAACGTCACTTGTATTTTATTTATGACAATGTAAATTCCAGTTATTGTATTATGTTATGCTTGTATGTTAGTGGGAAAAATTTCATACGGGAGATACTGTATACTGTATATGTTGCCTTTTATCCTCATGGCTCATGGCTAACAAGCATTTTCCGGTTTTGGAACATAGACACCACAAGTAGTTACAATTGTTGCTCTCCGTTATAAGTTATAAGGCATAAATTATAAAGCAATAACAGTATTTTCATATTTGAAATTGATATCAAGTTGAAATTTTACAAAAAGTTTGTCGAACTTTTATTTCTATAATATGTAAAAATTCAAATGCTATACGGTTACACAGCACGAAGCACGAGTATATCTACACCGCAAGTAATTTAAAACCGTTCATTAAATTATTCAATTATCTTTGCGGTTGTAAATTGTCTCATTTACTTTGCATGCAGTGAATCGAATGGATGTAAAAGCGATGCATTTGAGATGCTTCCGAATGGAGAGGGCCACGCAACTGAATACCAACTGAAAGAAATCACAAAAAGAAGACAAACCATATACCAAACACAATAGATTCCAGAGATGATGACATTTCTCTCATCAAAATTTTTTTTAAAACAAAAACAAAAAATATATATATATATGTATAATAAACGAACAAGAACAAGAATAGGATGCAATTGAATTGAATTCTCACTGTAATTAACCAATACGCAAATGAAAAATCTGTTGCTAATTTATTTCTGTTAATTTCTTGTTTTGTTTGCAGTCGCCACCAAAAGGTGCAACTATCCCATATCGACCAAAGCCACAGATTAATACTCCCGTCTTATTAGCAAATGGACAGGCATATACAATACAAGGCGGCTATGTTCCAGCACAAGAGGTTTGTAATGCGATTTCATCAAACTCTTCTTTTGGTTTGATATTGATCGTTTTGTTTGTTTTTTTTTAGATTTTCCATTACATTTTTATTCATTCAAATTTCAAACTCTATCGTATTTTAATTAAGAACATTTTATCTCGATGACATTTATTGTCTGATAATAATAATAATCAATTTAAACATGTATTATTAAAAATATATATGCTATGAATGATTTTTGTTTCGTTCACTTTCTATCGTATTCATCTTTTTATCGAGAAAATGATGCACTTGACATTTTTTTTATTTGGCCTTTTCTTATTCTCTTTTTCACTCTTTTCATAAAGCTTTTTTTTTCTGTGTTACTCCTTTGATGGAGCTTGTGAATACATAATAGATATATCGTTTATTTATTTTTTTTCTGTTTTCGAAATTCACCAAAATATCTTTTAAAAATTGATATCCGAATCGGCAACTTTTTCGCAAACAACAAATGCAAAAAAAAACTCAAAAGTTCATGAACATTTTGTTTAACAAACATAAACAAATGATGGTATCGAGTAAATTTCTCATTGTTTATGATTTTACTATGAGTAATTATCATCCGTACAATCTGTACCTTCTGGACCAATCTCAAGTTTCAACCAAAGAAAAAAAGAAAAAATTTATCATCGATCATAAGAAAATATTCAACACAGTTTTATGGGTTTTGCGTCTCGCTTTGTTCCACGAATTGAATTTTCTCACTTTTATTACAAATTTTTTATTTTTTTTTTTATTTCCATTCGCAAAATGTGTGTTCAAAATGAGTGCGAAGTTTGAAAGGAAAGGAAGCAAATCATTCTTCTCTAAATTTGATGTGACCTTTTCTATTTTATTCATCGTTCCACTTTTCTTACCTTCATTTTTATTGAGTGTCAAGTTTTCTATTGAGAGAAAACTATTTTCCCTTCATACTATTTTCCACCTTCTTTGCTAATGCCAATCGAATTAAAGCAAACAATGTAAACTACATATTATTATCATTCATTTTGTTTTTGCACTCTTACATACTTTGCGCACTGTGCACTTTTCTATTCTCAATAGCATAACGAAGTGAGAATCATGGCGAAAAATATTTTTTAATATTAGAATGGGGTTAGAAAATATTTGTGAGAAAATTTTCATCATAAAACAAACAAAGTGCAATTCATCTCCGTTCAATTTCACTGAATTCGGAAACAAAAGAGAAACGAATTGACATACGAGCAATCAATCGTTTTTCATTAATAACAATAACAATAATAATAATTAATAACTACTTATTGTATATTTATTATTGAGCTCGATGCCTAACAAAATTTGAACTGCTCTCTCATTGCGTTTTTTGATGAATTGTTTTTTTTTTCAACTCCAACAATGGAAAGCTTTCTACTTCATCTATTTAATTAAGCTCCGAAACATCCATCATCATCAAAAATCGTTTTTGGCGATGAAAGATCAACCATGATCAAGTCCATCGCATAACATAGAGCATATTGTTTCGATGGAATTTGAAGTCAGAATTTCGAAGTTATAAATTCATTCTCTCGCATGTTTCGACTTCTAAAAAATGAAATTATTCTTGTGATGTAATGAGGGACTTGGCCATGGCTGATGGGCCATATAATGATAATAATAATTATTATTAATATGAACATTGAACGTTATTGGAATTTTCTGTTCTGCATTCTTGGTGTTGTATCTTTCTTTACTGCTGAACGTTTAATTAACGAAAATAAAAAGAGGCGAACATTTTTTTCTTTTGCAATGGATGAAATGAATTTCAAACTCTTTATTCTTATTCCGTTTGCGTCGTTTTCTTTTTCGTGTGCTTTTTTTACTTTCTCTCTCTCTCTCTTTCTTTATCTATCTCTCACACGCGCGCGCATTCAATTCTGTTAAAACTGATTGAACAAAAATCAAACCATAAAATGCGTACACAGACTTGTACGGTTTTTCCACTCGCGTTGGCCGGTGGTCTTCATGGAATGTCAGGAATCTCAGGTTTAGCAGATCCACTTTTGAAAGGAACACATTTATCGGCTGCAATGCCACCACATCATCTACAACAAATACCTGATGTGAGTTAAATTCGTTTTGATTGGTGCTGCCCTTCCCATACATTCGAACATCATGTTCCCCAGCCTCATCCCCCCACTCCATTCAGTTTTGTTTACCATTTCAATAATATTCCAAACAACAACAAAAACAACACAATAATTCATCCATATTTAACTTCCACATTTTTTTAAATTGAATCTTGTCTCTTTCTTGTTCTCTTAATCAATCTGTCTATTTCACACTATATATATTCCTTTCTCTCGATTTCGATCGCAAATAAAAACAAATACAAAACCACATAGTACACACATATTTTAATCGAATCTCAACGATAATGATGATAATAATAATTAATTAGTACAGATGCAAACGAATACATTCCATTGTGTGTTACTAAAGTAGTTTTTCCCATAATTTAATTGTGATTGCTGAATTCTTTGACACCATTCGACACATTTAAAAGAAAAAACTATAAATTCCATCTGATTCGGTTCTGCTTTCCATTCCTGCTTCCCTCCAAATACAATTACATATTCATAAATCATCCGATTTTCAATGTCCAGTCTCTACCTGTTCCAATGTTTAACATTCAATACGTATTTTTTTTTTTTGGTTTTTTCTCTTTCGTTCGATCACATCGATTTTAAAACCAAGTTACCTTATTCCAATTTTTTTGAGATATTTCTAGACACATATATTTCTCAACCTCTATTTTCATTTTGACCGCCCAGTCAATCCATCCGATTCTCTAAATATTTAGCTGGTATAAATAAATCAAAGCTAATTTTGATCCTAATTTTCGTTTTGGATTTATAATTGATTTTCGATCGCTTTTTATTTAGTTAACTGCCATGATGTGGCCGTAATAATTGAACATTACTATTGAAGCTGTTCCACTTGTTTATTATTTGATGGTTTACAATTTTCGGTTAACGATGAATTTAATAATATTGATATGCATGACATGTTCACTTATTATTATTATACTCTTGCTTTGCATGCTCAGAAGCTCTATTCTACTTATTATCAGCAATTTGTGACTAACAATGGCACCCCAGTTAGACCTTCAAATCAAAAACATTATCTTTTTATATGTAAATGTTCCAATTTAGTTCAATCAAATGAAGCATCAACATTTTGTTCAAAAATTTTGGAAAACAATCTCTTTCATTCATAATATTACAATTTTTTTTCAATTTGATAAACTTTTGCTGAATTTTGAGCATATAGCTTTGTTTCATGTACTATACATTATACTTTTAAATGCACGCTCACAGTTCTACAATCCGAAGTCTCCTTCGAAAAAAAAAAAAACAAAAAAATTAAATTATTATGTTAGATGTTTATGGATTGAAATGGGCAGCACCATCAAATACATCGATTTTGGAACAGAAAATAATGAATTTTTTAACATATAAGAAAAATTTTGCCCGCACGAAAAATTACGTTTTCAAGCTGTACATTGAATTCATTTTGTGCTCTGTTCATGTGGAACGATAATTTCAATCGACTTCAACAATATATTTCAATTGTATTCAATTAGATCGCGATTTTGTTTTTGGTCAATGTTATTGTTGAGTTGATAAATATATTTTCAAAGATCCAAAGAACCAATCTAAATATGTGTTGAACACTCATTTCCAACCAACACCAAATCCCATATATTTCCCATTCGTCAAATGATTATTTGATTTCGATGCGTATTTAAATATTCCTCGGTTAGTACATATAACGCCCATGTTTCATTTACTTTCTGCTCATCTATTTTATTTTTTCCGTTTGCTTTTCCGCTTTCACTTCCGTACGCAAATAATTTTCTATTTTCCTCTCTTGAATTCACATTTTTAATAATATTTCCTTGAATCCTTTTTTAAACAAACAAAATGTTTTATTCATATTATATTTACGCACATACACACACACACACACACACACACACACACACACACACACACACACACACACACACATTAATAGATTCCTGTCTGTGCTGACATGTCACGCAAGCATTTCGTTTACACACACACACACACACACACACACACACACACACACACACACACACACACACACACACACATTAATAGATTCCTGTCTGTGCTGACATGTCACGCAAGCATTTCGTTTAATTTAATTTTGTCATTCTTTTTCCCCTCCATTTTTTGGATTTTTTTTTTTTTTTTGAATTTTAGATGAGTGGATTAACTAAAAATCCGTTGGCGGGTTTAGCAGCACTAGGTTTAGCTGGCATGGCACCATCAAATACAGGCGGATTGAACCCCACTGGTAAATTGATTCATTCCAAACGTTTTCTGTTGCTTTATTGCTTTCTCTATTCATTTTTGTTTTTTCCGTCTTCGAATATCTGTTTTTCTTTTTCTCGATATATTTAACATTTTGAATATTAAACGAATAATTTATGATTGAAACAAAAATAGCACTAGCTGCATTGGCAGGGTCTCAACTTCGTACAAGCAATCAGAATCGTAATCAGCAACAAACCAACCGGCAACAGCATGAAATGACAGTGCCAAATGATTTGATTGGTTGCATTATTGGTAAAGGTGGCACAAAAATAGCCGAAATTCGTCAAATATCTGGTGCCATGATTCGCATTTCGAATTGCGAAGAGAGAGAAGGCGGCAATACTGATCGTACAATCACAATTAGCGGAAATCCGGATTCGGTTGCTGTGGCTCAGTATTTGATTAACATGAGGTGAGTTTATTTGACAACAAAAAAAAAAAACGAATATATGTACTTCGTTTTCTTTCTGTTCTTTTCTTTTCATCTATATTCTGCTATGAAAATGAAAAATCAAGTTAAATTTTATCAGCTAAACGAAAATCATGGATTTTTAACGAAATAACAAATGTGACATATTTTAATTCAAAATAAAAGTCCAAATTTTCTCATTTTCACTCTAATTTGTCAGTTTTTACATGATAGTAATTTCCGTTCAATAGAAATAATCCTTTCGCAACCTAAAACATTTCATCATTGTGTCGATGTTGTTGTAGTCGCTTTTCTTTGAAAATCTCTATTTTGAAATATATACTAAGTAATTTTTCCCGTATATATAAACCAAGATCCAACATTCCAATATCGAACATCACAATTCTAAACTTTAATATTTTTCCACAATTCAATTCCATTCTCTGTGTCACTTGAACCCCGCCATTCGAATTTATTTTTCAATTCCTCTACTTCCTGTTTTATTCTAGAATAAAAACAACTTATGTTTTCTGAATTTTGATTCTCTATGAAAAAAAAAATAAATTTCATTGTCTTTTAATTTTTTGGTTTGGTGCATTTGTTTTTTGAACGAAAGAAAGAAAGAAAGAAAATAAAAATTTTTCCGCGATGCAATCACATTCTGCGTCGGCAATAACATGTTAGAAAGAAACCCAAAAATTAAAAGAGTTCGAAATCAAAAAAACTACAAACAAAAACAAGCAAACAAAAGACTAAAGAAAAAAAAAACACCTTTTTAAAATCCTGCAGCCAAATCCTAATACCTAACACATTATCCTTATATATATATCCTTTTAGCGTCGAGCTTCAGAAAGCAAATCTCCAAGAGGCGGCTGCCACTAATCAGACGAATTCAAACGGTGGTACAAGTCAAACCAGTTTGGTCAAAAAAGGTGGCACTGACACTGGACTTGAATTGTCATCGAATGCAGTGACTGCAACCCGGGCCGTACAGCCCGTGAGTTGCTCAACGTCATCCACATCATCATCTACATCAACATTATCATCATCATCATCCACTACCAACTCCACTATTACCAATTCAACCAACACCTTAAATAATCCCATGGCATCCGCTATTCCATTGGCCCAATTATTGACGAAACCCGGTGCACTAAATGCACTACAAAGTTTGACAGCATTAAGCGGATTAACTGATCTACTTGGTGGATTAGCCGGTTTAACTGCACCAATTCAAACAACTGGTGTACACAGGAATAAACATTTTGCTTCACGCGTACGAACTACAAACGCCGCTAATGTGGAGAAAAAAACTGATCGAAACAAATTTAATCCATACTAAAATCGAAACGAAGACAAAAAAAAGAAAAAAAAAAAGAGAGAAGAAAGTGGAGTACGAAAAGAAGAAATGGGAGACAAAAATACAAATTTAAAAATTAATTATTATTATGTATTATAATGCTCGCGTTACGGATTTATTGCGATGAAAAATGAGTATATTCGAATATTTGTTTTGCAAATGCAGGGACACTGAGCAAATGTACTTGTATGGTGTGAATCATACTCACAATCACAAGATAAATTCATTTCGTTTCGACCTTTTGATGGCTGATTATTCGATATTATTAATTATTACGCCAGTTTAAACGATCTTACATAAAATTGATGTGCATCACTCGTCGTCAACCGTTGATAATCAACGACCATTCTTTTCTTTCCTTATTCCTTATATATTATTTTATAAAAATCGGACGAAAATACTTGGTATTGAAAATTAAAATCACATTTTCATCAAGTTGTAAATGCATTTTATCGCCCGTCGATGTTTTTTTTTTCAATCTGGTGACATATTAAGGCATCGAAAAATAGATCTCAAACATGAGATGAATGTTTTAATGTGTGAGCCAAAAGTATAAAAAATGAGAAAAAAGTGTGTTTGCCCCGAATTGATATATTTTTCAACAATGGAAGAAAAAAAATTTAAGTATGCAAAAGTTGTTGTGCATAGTAGTCAGCATTCAAGAATACCGGTTCAGGAACTATGAATGAACCATAAAAAAAACAAATAGAAATTCTTTTGAAAAATCATCTAGATTTGCGTTTTAAAATTTTTTTATCAAATATCCTCAGCATACTGAAAATGATAAACTAACAATTATGAAACTATATATATAATATATACTGGTATTTGCGTCGAAAACACGTCTTTTTTTTCTACTCACGAAATTTTCTCAACTTCCACATATCTACACGAACACACTTACTCAATAATCTCACACTACAAAATAATGAATAATTATAATTGAAACACAAATATGCACGAATGGCCACGTCATCGACACATTGTTCAATATTCATCACAAAACTTTTGAATCTGCAATAAGTTTTCGATTCGATAGTTGAAATGAAAGGGCAAATAGTATGATATTGCCTGAAACAAACGTATTATTATAAATTATTATTTGTTCGGAACGATCACTTACAACTTACATCTTACACCCGAAAGGACAATCTCGAACAACATTCGATATTCAGACCATTTTAATTTTCAATCAAATGAAATGACATTTCAATTACGTTACTGAACAGCCCGGATGGATTGAGCCTTTGATTTATAAATATTTATTTTGCTTAAAATGATCACAATTAATAATAATCAATGTTGAGTGTTTTGGTCATTGAAAGAAAAAATATTTAATGGATTTTGCTAAAAAGTCATTTCTGAAATTATTCACAATCTATTCGTTGTTCGTTCGTTGGTTCGCTCGATCCGTTCGTATGTTTGTTGGTCCGAGAACAAGGCTTAATGTTACTACAAAAAAAAAAACACTGATAGTTAATTCACAAACCAAGTCACTTTCTCATTCATTTGTCATCTCTTCAAATATATAAAATCGATGTGATTTCACGAAGTTCGAGAATCTGTTCAAGTTATGATTAAAATGAAAAATAAAAAGCAAATATCGTATCGATGAAGTGATAAAAAAGGAACAATTTTTCAAATTAGCAGACAATAAATAAATAAATCATGCACATTACAAAGAAAATTTCACTTCTTAAACGTTGAATATTGAATGCAATCAGCGAATTCAAAGGTAATGAAGGGCTAAATGATAATTAAATGTGTTTGTAAAACGTAGAGCAAATCATTCAGTGGATTTTTTAGCAGTTCAAATTGTTTGAACGGGATATTTATTATTAAACAAAAAAAAAAAAACAAAACAAACAAAAATTTCAACAGCAACATGAAATTAAGGAGATGCACTAGACTAAGTTGAGAATAATGGTCATTGGTTTAGATAGAACGAAAGAATGATAGAATTACATTTTTGCAGTATTGATTCATAGATTAATTATTAATATTATTATTTAAATATTTCATTTTCACAAATTAAATTGAAGAGAAAAGAAAAAAAAAATAAGAAAGTAATAAAATTAGCTATTTCGTCAATGCGTGTATACTCTTGTCGTAGTCTCTTTTCCGATTTGGGACAAAATCCCGCAGACCATACATGTTTTAAGAGTTTGTTTCGTGGGAAAATAGGAGCCTCGAGCAGCCTGAAGTTCACTTTCACTTTTGGAATTTAGAATTTGAAAATGTGTTGTCTAAATGTTGTTTAGTAAAAAATTAAAATGAAAAAAAAAAATGAAGAAGAAGGATTAGAAGGATCTGTGAAGAAGCAATAGGTCACTAAATTTATTCATTCAAGAGTCAAGAGCCCAAGTGACCAAAAGTGTTTTTCCTTTGTGTTAACTATTACTGAATATATCAGCTTAATAAAATAAATAGTCGATCGATGAAGAGGCGCATTTTTATACGGTTTAAAGTTTTGGACACTAATCGAAAGAAATGATAATAAATATTTAAACGGTTTCTTGATTTCAAACGAGAATGATAACAATTAAAACAGATAAAAGCAATATCAACAATAGGAAACTACAATCCATTATGTATCGTGGGGTTTTTCATGCATTCAATACATGGAAAAAGAAAATTTTCCCAACATTTTCGCAACACAAATTATTAACGTATAAATAAAGATAGCAAGAGAAAAGAAACATAAGAATTCAATTTGTTAACAAAATATTTTGTAATGAACAAATGAAGATGTTCTTTTGAATTCAGTCGTCGAACAAACAAAATTAAATCGATTGGCAACTGAACCCATACAGGTCATGAAAGTATTCAATCTTAATTAATTTGTTTATTGTCTTCTGAAAATAGATAGAAAAATGGTGAAAATGTTCGCCAGAGTTCATTTTGCGCCCTGATTTTTTTTCTCTTGAAAAGAATTTAAAAAAAAAAGAAAATAAATAATATTTGGAAAAAATTTAATTATAAATCTTAAAATATTCTAATTATAATGATTATTCATTTTCGTCACAAAAATTTAATGGAAATATTAAAGCAAATTCAAAAAGTATTGTATTTTAAATATTATTTGAGGCTTCGGTTCACTTGTATGTAGCATGTAGCATGTAGTGGTTTATTATGAACTGATTTAGGCTTATGGAAATGGAAAAGCGCAAAGGAATGAAAGCACTACTTGAATCTATCCACCTTTTTAATGCAAACACGTTCGATTAGAAAAAAGATTCTGAATAATTTGTATACTTAATCAATAATGAAAACATGAACAATGAACACACATCACCAAAGTATTCAAAAAAAAAAAAAAAAAAAAAATGGAAAATTGTTGATCGACCAACCTAAAACGAGAATTCAATAGGAAAACAGAAATAAATTTGATTTGAATCGAATATTATTTTTATTTAATGAAAAACTTGGAAAAATTAAGAACTATACAAAAAACAATGTCTGCAAATATTTAAAAACATAAATAAAGGCGTAGAACATCAAAGCTCAAGAGTTTTTTTTACGCGCCAAAATTGGACACGAAACTGTTTTTGTGACTAATAACATTAGTTTTTAATGTTCCATCAAAATGTATGATAAATATAAGACAGCAGAATTAGCGTACGCACCAAATCCAAATCGACTTCAATCATCTGCTGGGCGAGGGGATATTGAAATGGGTCGCTTCATATCAGCTATCACAAATGAGGAATGATGAAAATTGTTTAACGTCATTTAACGAGTGCATTTGTTTGCTGTTTCTCCAACATTCGTCAATAAAATGTTTTCGTTATATTTTCGTTCGTTTCGTTCCATTATCCCATCAAAACCTATCCATCGACATTGAGAGATGAATTGTTTAAATGAAAAACAATTCAAACTCAATGTGAAAGCGACCACACAAGCCATCGATCCATCAACATTCCACAATGCATATATGGAATAAAAAACTAAAAAAAAAAAAAAAAATGAAATCCATCAAAAGCAAATTACATTTTGTCACGAAAAGAATTTATTTGTATACAAATTAAATCGATTTTTCATTTGCTCTCACACATACCATATTTCGCATTTAGCAAGAATAGTGTACAGTGTGCATTGTGCATTCATCATAATCGCTCCAATTATTATTATTACGATGCGAGAGAATAACAGATCCAGCATAAAATGTCCTTTTTTCCATCACTTAAAATATCATAGTGCACGAATAGTCCCAATTTTATCATTCATTGTGATTTTTCTTTCTGTCGTTGATTCACGAAATGGAAAGAAAACATCCACAAAACAAACATTCGATGTGCATATCATCCTTTGTATGTATTTTATGTAATTTGTTTTTTAAGATAAATTTAGCACAAAAAACTCCTTCCCAAAAAAATATCAACATTGGTAGGTATGTATTTATATACAAAATGGTACTGGAGTACCTACTAGTGGTTTTTTTTATGGGTTGCTGAAATCCAAATAAAACATTTTTGTGTGTGAATGGATTGCAATGTATGAATAAATGATGAAATGACCCAATCAAAATTTTTCTTTCTCTCCTATGCTCCTCTTGCTATTCCAATCTCTTTCCTCTCTCTCTCTC
>GL501517.1:9814705-9849074 GCA_000149185.1 Mayetiola destructor
TCTACTACTCTCTTCTCTCTCTCTCTCTCTCTCTCTCTCTCTCTCTCTCTCTCTCTCTTTGTTTTGATTATTTATTTAATTTTGCAATATTTTGCGGTTTTTTTTTTTGTTCAAATATATATTTCGTTTTATTGAACCATTTTCAAATTATCATTTCACACAATTCATTGAACGAAATTCAGAATTATGCTCTTGTCATTTTTTTTGAGTATTTTTGTCTCTTCTTTTTCACTATTTCATTTCAGAATTTCAATGGAAACAGCCGGACTGCCAATACCTGGTTATCATTACATCGCTCCAAATCACATAGTTAAAGCTCCTATTCATTGAACGATGATGAAGCAACAATATTAATTTATGTGGATATTTTTTTCTCGGTTAAACAACACATGCACGGCATCAAAACAGCATCACATAAATGGAATATGGAATAATTGATTAATTTTTGAATGGAAACAAGGAGCAGAAGAAGAAGAAGAATAAAATACAACAAAATGAGGCTGAAGCTGAAATCATCAAATTTATGTTGTCATTGTTTTTCGTTAGACTTCAAGTCTTCAATTACTTTATGAATTTAAATTATAAATAATTTTTGAATGTTTTGAATTGAAAATTAAGAGATGGTGATTATGATATTATTAATTATTATTATTACATATTATTATCAATATTGTCTAGTGACTTTGGACAAGTCCAAACATTTCTAATTGCTCATTTGGTCCTCAATTTTCAATTTGAATTCTCTTTTAATATTATTAATTTCATAAAAATGGATTATGAAAATCTACTCATTTCTTTATATATACATATTTATCCAGAATGATTGGATAAAGCATAAAATGCAATCCAATTCAAACTGTAATCCCAAAAAGTATAGGAATTTGATTATTTAGTTGAATTAAGTGAAACATTCAAAATGTTTTCAAAAATAAAACAAAAGACAATGAAAAAAAAAAACTAAATAAATAAATAAATAATATAAATGAAATTTATTATTAGTGGTGAGAGCAGGAAAGCAGGAATACTTCGTATCAAAATATTCATCATTTCTTTAATTAAAAAAATGAGCTTCGATTTTTGGCCATTTAATTTGCAATAATTATTGTTTTGGGCCAATATTTTCAATCATTTATCTTATTTAATTTACCGATGATAACGTGTTTGAGTGCATCCAATATATACACACACACACACATATTTATATATATATATAAATATCATAAATCATAAAAATAAAATATACAACATACAAACATGAGTAGTGACAATCGAAAATATTTATGCGTATGAACAAACCAAAACAAATAATTCTTTTATTTTGCGTGAAACGAGGATCCGATGGGGCATAATATAGAAAATGGTTCATATGTGCTTTAACGACGATTTTCATTATTTTTTTGTTTTGTTTTTGTTTTGTTATCATTGCTATAGCAGGCAATGAGAGCTATGGTGATTGCCGTCACCACTCGTTGAGTAAAAATATACGAAGAATGGAAAAATAAATGTGTCAAAATATCAAGAGCTGAGGCAATAAAATTAGGTTCAAATGAGAAAAAAAGACAAGAAAAATGATGCCAAATTGAATATTGATTGTAACGGTTTTCGTTCAATACACACCGGATATAATTCGGACATTGTTTTTATTTTGGATTTAATTTTCTTTTTCTCTTCCATTGTCTGAAATTTAAATGATATTTCTTTGGCTGATGCGTTCATCAGTTCACAATAAAAAAAAAACAAGTTAGGATAAGTTAAAACAGTTAACCCGATTTTTTTTCCTCTTTTCGATTTCAGTTTTTTTGTCATTGGTCTTCTGAAAAACATAAATATTGAATATATATATAAATAAAGATTATCATGAAAATATCGATGTCATTCTAAATATGAAACATTTGCTGTAACATCTTATTGTAGTGAAACACCACCAAAGTTTGAACAAATTCAGCACAAATGAAAATAAAAAAAAAAATTAAAAAATTACACAAACTTAATTAATTTAAATAACATCAATTCGATTACAGACAATTCGAACAATGTGGGCATGGGGTGCTTCAAAATTTATATTAATTTAATTCGTATTCGAATTGATTCATCCGAAATTTGTATTAATGGTGGTTATTGGAGATACATAGTTTTTGATTCGGAATAAATCCCAAATATATCACCAATTTTTGCCAATTGATAAATCGAATTGACTATCGAAATGTTTTCAAAATGAAACAAAAACGAAAGACAAAAAAAAATAAAGAAGAAGAAAAGATACATGTCCGTGTGTACAATGCAAACTGATCACCGATCACATCAATCACACAATATTTATTGAACCTAGAATCATTGAATGCTCGAAGCGAATTTATTAAAAACTAATAATAAATATTTAGTAATTAACTTATTGCTAGACGATTTCGTTGAACAAAACTATTTATGTATTTCATATCATTATAACTAATATCTATAAATAAATTACACTAAATAGCTCAAATTATCAATTAACATGCAATGGCAAGAGCCAAGATGATGGGCCCAAAGAACGCAAACGATTAAAGACAAAAAAAAAAAAAATGGTCACAATGAATGGCCGTTGCATGACCACTGCGGTCAATTCATCATTATTGTTTTTCATTCTGCAAATTCACACTCTGCACTTCGCACAATTTGCATTATTTTTTCTTAAATGTCTCATTTAGCGCAGCTGCTATTCTATTTCGAACAATTCAAATTCAGTTTTGACATTTCTCACATTATATTATTATCAATTTTAAATCTGATCGGACAGAACAAAAATGCTCCGAATTTTGGTGGTTAAAGAACCGATGAAATGTGTTGTTTACTTTCATCTGGTAATTTCTGGTGTGCATGGGACGAATTTACCCATTCACGTGCTAATCATAAAAATATAGAGGATAATTATATATTTGAGATTAAATGTAATTTTACTGATTAGAAGAAGAAAAAAAAATAAATGATTGGTGTTTCACTGCGTCGATTGTTAGATAATAACCATATTAAATCAATAAATATTTCTTATGATGCCAAAAAATATGATACAAACAAAATGAAAAAACAAAAACAAAAACAAAAATTTACACATCAGCAGAAGGAAATAAGTTTGAAAATGACAATGAATATTATAGCACTTGTGCACCGTGCACACTGCACAACACATTCACACAATGGGTAATGGGTAAAAAGAACTCTTAACAATTTTAAACATTTGGAATGTGAAATATGTGGAATGGCAACATTTTATGATGTTTGATCGAATATCAGTTTGTCATTCCTGGTTGCAGTCAGAATTATTTTTGGTCGTTTTGACAACAACAAATAAAACAAAATGTTGACCATGATTTGACGGGAATATGTATCGAATTATATTCGATTGCAATTGATGCAAACATTTAGCCAACTTAAAAATTGTAGTATAAAATATTTGTTTTGTGCTCATCGTGCCAAAAAGCAATGGAAAAAGGAACTATGGACTATGGACTACGGACATAAAATGATCAATAATAATAATAACAATGACGGTTGAAGTAATTAATTTGCTTTCTTTTGAGCAATTATTGAAAAAGAAAAACCGTTTGAGGAAGATAAAGTATGCGTTAATCGCAATAAATGGCATATATTAGGTTTTATGTTGTAGAATAGAATCAGATACATACACGACATATTTTCAGGAGACTTATTCTTAGCGAAGGATGTAAGAGAAAAACGAGAAATTACAATTACAATTGAATCGAACTGTAAATGAAAGAAGTTCAAAATTGTCAATATTTTTGATTGATGTAATAAGAGATGGTGAGACTATTCATTCGAAATTTTTCATTGAACATTTATTGATCATTGTGCTACAATAACCAGACCGACTTTGTCATCGGAAAATATTTCATTCATTTTAATTTCATTATTCTCACCTTTAACTCATATTATGTATACACATATACATATAAAGTAATGTACACATTATTCGGTCGTTTCGTTAGCATTGATATTTTTCCATATACTTTGTGAAAAAAATATCGATGTAGAGAAATATCCGTCACACATAAATAAATAATAAACAATTTACTCTGATTAAATCTAATTACATTAAGTAATGTTCGATAGAAAAAAACCAAAACAAAAATACAATCAAATCTAAATGGATTTTGAGCTAAATCTCTCTCTCTCACACACACACACACACACACATATATATATATATATATATGAATCAAAATCTCAATTTCGTTAGTATGAGGCATGAAGGACATGATGAATGGATTTGATGGATTCGATCATTCATAAATAATTATGGATAATAACAATTGATTCCGGTCGATTGAAAATGAATGTTTCTACTTAACTTTTGGATATTATTATCGATTCAATAGATTTTTTTTTCGATGCTGATTTTTTAGGTTTAGCTGATTAATTAGTTAATACCCAGAAGTTTTTCATAAAAATGAAAACCGAAAATTTCGAAAGAAAAAAAAAATGAAAAAAAAAAATGCGCTAAAAGAGAAATTTATTCTGTAAATATGAAAATGTGTATTGAACTGTGTTAGTTGGTTTAAAGAAAAAACCGGAAAGTTCTAAAATAGGTAAAATACTGAAAAGAATTATTTTTTCCTCTTATTTGGATCTTAATTGGATAATTTTCTTCTTTTTTTTTTTTCTTTAAATAAAAGACATTTCTGAAAATCGGTGAATGGTTTTTCCCTTCAAAATGCAGGAAAAAAGTTAAAACAAAAATCTTCCGCAAACAAATATTCTTGCAAACGACCTATTTCCATTCGAATAGTTGAAATTTGAATTAAATCTATTGCATTGCCAAATGAACACACTTCCTAAATGTCGAACAAATAAATCATACATAATTCAGTTTAGATCACTCAGTTTGCGCCAAAATATTCAAAAAATCTCTTTTTTTTTTCTCACAGGAACATCATAATCATTACCGTTGCAGAGAATAGGAGTAATAATATTATTTCGTCTCTATCCACTTCTCGTTTTATTAATATTTTTCTCACTCCTTTAACTTCTTGTGTTCCTTTTTTTTTTCATATCAATTGACTTAAGAGAATATGGAAAGCAATAATTACATACATGGTGAATGTGCTTTATTAGTAATTTATTTAAAATGATAAAATTAAAATGAACAAACAAAAACAAAAACAAAAATGGAATTTGAGCCATGTCAACGGTGTCAATATAGGAAGCAATTCCAATTACAAATGGCATCGTCTTTAAACAAGAGATTATATTTCATCTTCATAAGAGCGAGTTCAATATCAACAATGAAATTGAGCTCAAAAGCTTTAAGAGAGAATGTGTTGGACTTTTCTCTTTAGAAAACAATGTTATTCATCGTAAAATTAATAATTGGAAATTGATAGTGAGATTTTAAGAAATGATAGTAGAAAAAATATGAGCTGCAGAGGAGAACGGCTTTGAAAATAAATATGAAAAAAAAAAAAACTCTGAATGGCAAAACGATTGAATGGAATAAAGATGTTCAGTTTATGTTCTTGGCATTACGGTCATTGCGTAATGCAAAGACATTTCTTAAATTAAAATAATAATTATTATTAAATACTGAAAATAATAATTAAATAATAAAAATAAGAAATTATTTGTTAATTATTAATGAAAAAAAAAAAAATAGAAACGCATGGAAAAAATGCGAAACAAACAAAGTTTTATTCTTGTGAATCGATGATTCGATTCCATTTGGATTAAATGCATTATAATATTTATTAAATGTTTTGATTTTAAATTTGATCCATTGGTTTAGACTTAGGTACAAATTGCAAAAAAATGTCTCAGTCAGAATTCAGTCGAATGAAAAAAATGTGTTATTGTTTAATTCGCGCAGAGTTCAGAACCAAAACAAAAGACATTTCTCGAAGAGATTTTTTTCCGTTCTTTTTTTTTTCTTGCTTTTTTAATTGTATTGGGTTTTTATTTCGGAAAATGGGATCAAAAGCCAAAGAAGTAGTACATTAAACGTCAAATCAGTATACAATTAAATTTAAAATAAATGAATAATTATTAAATGTCGTGGGCGACACAAAACCGCTCACACTGAAATGAAAACAAAAACAAGAAATGCATAGAATATCAATGGTTTGTTCTTTCTTAGAGTTAACAAAGGCAATAAAAAATACATAATATAATTAAATGGTTAGGTCACACGCTCTCTTTCTCATCACTTATGAGCCAAAACAAAGTTTTTTCTTTTCTTTTGAAATAAGAGGGATTTAAGCATGAAGGCGCATAAGCATACTATTTATAATTAATAATGCATAATGATAATTTTAATGATTTATTCAAATATATACAAAATAATGAAAAAGACAAAACAGGGCACAGAAAGAAAGAAGAATATTCAATGTTCACTTCACGTTCTTTTCTCGAAATTTGTTTGGCATTCGAATCGAGCCATTTTTGGAACAATCAATGCGAACACTTTGCTTTTCGCTTAAAGGCTAAATTGAACCATGCAGAAAGCTGGTTTTTCGGGCGATTCATTAAAAGAAATGCAAATTAATGAATAATGTATTTTTTTTTGATATTGATTTCTTAGGAGTCATCCATTTTGTTTCATTTTTTTATTGTTTATTTTCCAAGTTATACCTTAATCCGAAATTTCAGATCGATCGGGCAACAATTGACGAACTTTTAATAATTTTTCATATTGATAGAAAAAAAAAATTGAAGGAAAAGAAAACAAAACATAAAAACGGCAATATCCTACAACATAAAACATAATAACGGAGGACTCCTAAAAAACAAGAAAAACAATAGAATCTGGACATTTGATTCCGAAAGCAACAATATTTAATAATAAATTGTTTGAATGCGCTTCCGAATGATTGGGATGTGAAAATGTTTCCATCAAATTTCAGTGCAAAAAAAAAAACTATATTCTAATTGTAAAATAAAATACGTAACTGAAACTTGTTTATCATTTGAAAAGATTAACTGTCTTTGTTTATCGCTGAAAAGCTTGTTTCATTGTTTCATTTCTATCAATTTGGACTCGAATCCCATATGTTTACTGATTGGATCAAGCGTTCGTTGTTCGAGGACTGAAATGATATTTTATCGAAATAAGAGGAACAGAAACAAAAACGAAAAACAAAAAACACAAATTTCGAAAATTTCAAAATTTGAAACATTTTGCCCTGCGAATTCGATCGAATATTTACAAATGAATTTTATTAAATGTTGAAACAATGTTCGTACAAATGTGAACCACATTTTGACATTTCATATAAAAATAAATTGTAAATCATGCAACTTACAAAGTACAATTCCCTTGAAGCTTTATCTCAATCCAATCAATCATTCATTGATGAGCTCAACTAAATTTCCATGCACACACAGTTTCCTATAGCTTTTATGGCTGTTCATCTGAGATTCATTATCGCATCGGTTATTTTTGCACATGTATGATGCATTGCTTGGAAACGAATCGCCTAGAATATATCCCTTCTAACGTTTATCCTTTCAACTTTTCTCATTTTGTCATTCGAGCGGAACAAAATAAAAAATTATGCAATAATTTGTTTTTTTTTTTAAATCGAAGATCAGACCTTATGACAATGTTGATGGTATCAGTCCCATCCCAAAATTTCAATCATAAAACCGATTAAAGCTAACATATTAGCCATTTATTATCACACATCGATTCCTTTCTTGTGCTTCGAAGAGGTTTATTCAAACAAAAATTGAAAATAATAAATTTTTAAATGGTGATATTGATGAAAAGGATTCTGTGGTGCAATTTTATTTTCTTTTAATGTTCGAATTTTGCATGTTCCTGACGAAAACAATAACGTCTGAAAAGAAACATGAAAGTGAAAAATATTCTTATTTTTTTAGCATAATTTATTATTATTATTGATATTATTATTATTATTATTATTATTGATAACGGATTATTTGATTGCATGCAAATGATATGTGTATTGTGAGTAACATTTACGGGGCAATTCAAATTGATAGACGGTAAATGAGACAAGCAAGATAACATTTTCTCGTTATGCAAACGGCAAAGAATTATTGAAACGCATTTGATGATTTTTCATGAAAAGTTCTAAAATGGCCGATTCATAAAAAATCGCTAAATTTGAATTATTATCTAACATTTTATCGAATTTGAAGTCATATTATTATTATTATTATTATTATTATTACTATTATTATGATGATTATTATTATTATTATTATTATCATTATCATTATTATTATTATTCTTCAATAATTCAATGTATCATTATTGAATGTGTAAAAAAAAAATATCTTTTTGTCAAATTTAAAATTTGTCTTTTTATTAAAAATAATTTACAAACTAGAGAAATTTATCGCTGGAAATGGTGCAATCAATTACATGATGGACACAAAAAGCAAAATATATTTTATGTGATTATTACAATATATTGATGAATTTCCATAAATTGAGACGAACACAACACTCTTTCCGTTTCGCCAAAATCAAAATTCATTACAAAATATAAAGAAAGTAAAGGCGCATGCGACTGCGTGATTTTGGTCTACATTTAAAAAGAGTGAAGTGATACGATTGAATTGGAGGTGTATAGGGCAGGGGTTGGAAGAGATGTAATGGTTTTTTTTTTTGGTTTAATTTGACTGTTCGTTTTGGGTAAGAATAACCACCACCGAAATAGAGTAAAAATTTATCGGATTTGTAATATTGTTCAGCTAGCCGATGGCCAAGCCAAGATAAATACAATGTTTATAAGAGATTATAAAAAGAAAAATTTGATATACATTCAATGCAAGTATGTATACAAGTACAATCAAGGTAAATATATGCTTCTTTCCCCCCCCCCCCCCCACACACACTTTCTCATAATTTGGAAACCTTCAAAACATAAAGAGAATAAGAAAAAACATTGTGAAGTATGAATTGAACATGAATAAAACAAAACACATCATTCGAACCCGAATTTATTAGACACATAGATGACAAATGAAAAGCCAAGCCAAACCAAACCAAGCCATACATTGACAATCCTAGATCCTATCCATGTTAATAACATAAAAATAATTATTAATATAAAAATTAGTAATCGCATTGAGTATCTCAACTGGATGTTTGATATCGAATGTCCCCCGCGCCACAAGAAAGCAAAGGCAAAAAAAGAAAATTAGAGAAGAAAAAGAATTAAAATACTTTCGAACAAAGTCATTATCAACTCACAATTCACCAACCAATAATCTGTTGCATACATCAATAAAACTTACTTATAGTCACACATCGTATACTTTATGTCTGCATTTATTAAAAGACATAATTATATTTAATCGAAGCAAAGAAAGAGAAAATGGAAAAATGAAGAAATGAAGAAGCGAAAATAATGAAATTTAACAAGAAAAAACGATCCATTAAAATAGGCTACCAATCACCACTTGATTAAAATAAATTAAATATTCAATCATTGTGATTCATATTTAAGGTCGGAGGTCAGAGGGGAATTACAGAAAATATAGACGAAAAAGATTATAACGTTGAATTTGTTGAAATCTTATTTTATATTTCATAAATGTTTGAATAGAAATTGCAATAAATGTGTGAGAAGTGAGAGGAGCTCAGCAACCCTGTTCTTCATTCGATTCATTCAAATATGAACTTGATAAACCTTATGTTAACCAATGCATTTCATCATTTTTCTTCTAGAGTGAATAGGAGAGCTTCCACAAAATGGATCATGTTATTTTTCAAAATTTATTCGATTCCATAAACATTTTATTTGAAACAGGTTTCTCAGAGCTGTGATTTTATTAAAGCGGAAAATGAACATAAATACAAAGCAAAAACGAAAATTAGAAATTTTACAAAATTGAAATTTACGTGTATGTATTTATATCATCATTACGTGTTGAACATTAAATGATCGAACATCGAACATAAGAGACACAAATGAAAAGAAACCAGCTTTGAACTTATTGTTGTAGTCCCTTGGCATAAATACTGTGTTTGATTGGAGTCGATTTGTTGGTCGTTTTTTTTTCTGCTTTTGATTTTCTGAATCGCAAATAATGATAAAAATGGATTCAGTTCAGCAATCATTGACCGGCTATGGACCATTCTTATTGAATATGTGTATTGAAATTTGAGTTTTAAGGTTCAACTGGACTGAATAAGGGACTATTTTCCGAAAATAAATGAGCAATCCAATTAACGATATTACGTAACAATTTCTAATTCATTTTGTCAGTTGTGTAATTAAATGATCACCGCGCACCTTTTTTAAGAAGTCGATAATTCAATAATCTAATACATTTGTAAAGCTATAGCAAAGCAAAACACTGAAAAATTGATTTCAATTCAAAAATTTCACTGAGGCACCAATATAACAATTTTGAACAATTATTAAGAAATGCATAAAATAAATGTTGTTTTCAACTGAATTCGATGTTCAAATGAAATAATTTTTCTATTTATCATAATTTATAATTATTATTATTAATTTCCAAAACATAAGTGAATAAAGAATATTTAAACAATTAAAAAAAGTTGAATAGATCCTGTTATTGCGGTGCCACATTGATCACACATTGATCTAAAATCTTGAATCACCGATTAACATCTGAACTTCCAATTAATTTTTGAAATTATTCGGAAAATTGATCAATTATCTGGTATCAAACGGGAGACCGGAGACAGTGAATAGTGGATAATCCACGGCCCCAATATACATTTTTCTCAATTGCAATTAAATTAATTTTTTGAAAATTCAAACAAAAAAATTTTTTGAAGTTAATAACTATTTTTTGACACATATAAGAATCACATAAAATCATAAAAAATAACACAAAAATATAAAATTGACAAAAATTCGCATATTTCAATCATCAGAATGAATGCATAAAAATATCGCCGACCATCCGAAAAATGTGGATACGAATGACGCGATTTTATTCTGCAAAGGGCGAAATGTCAATCGATTTTCGAAATGCCAGACGATCGGATGTTGTTTATGGTTCTCGAGCTATAATATATCAGACTATAAATAAAGCTTAAATATAGTGCAACAATCTAGTAGCTTGGAAAATCGTTTTATGTAAAATGTAAAATGTAAAATGTAAAATATGTTATTCAAGATTCAAGTTAATAAAATTTGTGTGTATAGCAGAATCAAAACAAAACACTTTCAGGCGCTTATTCCCATCAAAAAAGATAGGTCATCAAACAAAAAATTGAAATGAAAATATTGTTCAGCGGTTAAAAGCTTAATTATTGCATTTAATCGAACTGTCATTTGGACTTTATATATCAGCCGGTATTATTTACAAATATTTGAAAGCTTACAAAATAAAAAAAGTCTCTAAAGCTTTGCATGATATCTGTCATGAGAAGGTCATAATAAAATGCTGGTTCATCCAGTCGAATGCAAACATGTAATAACCAGTGAAAAGTCACGATTGAACAATTGACGTGTAGTTTGAGTATACACACAACAATTTAAACAAATGTGAATGCGAATAGCATCATTCGACGGACAATAATAAAACATCAAACATGGAAAATTGCAAAACATTCACACATTATTATGTTGATGTGTGGAAATGGTGAATATCTATGATCTCATTAAAACTGCCCCAACACTTATACATACACCGTAATATATTTTAGGCAAAAGACGAAAGGCAAAAAGCGAGACGCAATGGTGCAGACGTACGCTTCCGTACGTGTTCTATGAATTGAAGAGGGAAAATCGAAATGTGAGCCAAAAACATGTTGTACCAATGGGTGACAAAAATGACATACAAATACAAATGAATGCCTCAACGATGAGACACAAGACGTGAATATGAAAACAACTGAAATGAATCTAACAAACCAATAAGAGAAAATTGCATCCTTGTGATTGTACCATCTCCTCTCTCTCTCTCTCTTTTCATTCATATTTTGCGTTTGGCATTTTGAGGTTTATATTATTTGAGTATGATATTTCATCTCATCATTTGTGTGTGTGTGTGTTCGATGCTCACTGTGCATCTCTTTCTTTTTCCATCTCTGCCTCTGTGTCTCTGGTGCTCTGTTCCTCTCAACACCAATGAAATAGCTCTTCTCATGAACGGCCATTCATTGGTGTGGTTGTTTATCCGTACTCTGTACACTGAAAGGAGCCTTGTTTTATGTGTATGTGTACACTTAACTGAGTAAGTACCACATCACGAACTCTAGTTTAAGCTTTTGTAATGTTGATGTCTTTTTCTACCCTGTCGAGAAGACAAAAAAAAATAAAAATATTCGTTGTATTCTGTCATATCGTGTGATTTTGACTTGTCTTCCGCATTTCCTACGTAGACATCGATACGTTTTTCAATTGAGAAAATAAATTAATATTTTGCAAAAAAAAAATGTCAAGAAAAATCCAAAAGTAATTGCCTGAAAAGCAGCATTTCCATTGATTGCCGATGTGTGGTGCAATTTTAAAAAAGTTTCAAATTCAATTTCATAACATTTTGTGTGCAAATGTCAAATGTAATTGTCTTCTCATTTAAAATAAAAACCATAACATTAATTGATCTACAAACACTATAAATATAAACGAAATGTCCAGCAACCGAGCAAATCAAATACCGTGAACCAACAAGAACCATCAACAACAAAAACATTGTTGTGTTTTGTATGTGAAATGTATGTGTAAGTTAATACTATGATATTTGTGTGTCTGCGAAATGGTAAAATCATAAGAGGAAAAGAAGAAAAATATGGAAAGGAAAAAAAAAGCAGTGCCAGCAGTGAGGAAGCATCACAATGTACAAATAACCGAGATAAAGACACCACATCATATGAAGGGCGAATGTAGCGTTGATTGGGTGTAGTAGCGTGGCTTTTTTTTTGGTGTTTTTAATTTGTTATTTTCACTAAAAATTTGTGAAGAAGAAAAAAAATTGTGATCACTTAAATTAATTACAATTTCAATGTACAAACAATGCAATCGAAATTGATACAATAATAATTTTCGTTCATCATAAAAAGCTCGCTAAAGAAAGTAAACAGTTTCGTGAATGATATATATTTGATCCGAATGAAAGAAGGAATGTGAATTTTTTTTTTAGTTAAATTGTAAATTAAATTGTTTTAAAATGATAAAATCGGTTTTCGGAGAAAAAAGTGAAATCTATTTTGTGGACACAAATAAAAAGCATTAAAAGTATCCAATTTCATATTCGAATCGATTCATTCGATTGAAACGAATGGAACACAACTCATTCAGGGGTAATATGATTCTATTCATTTGATTGAATACCTCGTTTGCGAGGATTTTATGTGTTCTTATTTTCGCTCTTTCCGTTTTCGTCAATGTTAACAAGGTAGCTCAAGTGGAACGATGTTGTCAATTAATTTTGTTACAATTTGTTTTGAATCTCATCCTCGATATATCATTGTTGTGTACGGTTTGCTATCGGCAGTTGTAAATTTTCTAACTGAGATTCATTTTCGGTGGTTGAGTGCGTATGAGGAGTTGCGCATACATGTGTTTGATTACGCATTTTATTATCTTAAGCTTCACTTTTCATAGAGTTTTACATGCATTATTGTCATTATCGTTATCATCACACCATTCCTGACGGCCTTGTCGAATTTTTATTTTTTTTCTCGAATATGTATGAATGGATTCGTTTTGTAAGCTTTATTAAAGTAGGCCCCAAAATATCCTCAATCAAGTATCAAAGCCTATAAAATGTGTTATGTGGTAAATTGACAAAAGCATATGAAGTGACACTTACCGAGTTACGACGAGTGCATAGTAAATAATGAAAAGCTTCTGTTTATGCTTCTGTTGCAAGCAACAGTAACAATAACATTGTGGATTCTTGTTTATGATGCTAGGGATAGGATTATTTGAAACCTTGTAATCCAGCGTGAAAGTGCAGTTTTGACATTATTCGCAAGTTGTTTCCCAGTTCATTCGGGATAAGAATAAAGTATAAATTTCCAATTATTAAATTCAATTTCGTTTTTTCCTCTTCTGGAAATGCGATGCAAAAGAAAAAAATGTTCTCGTAAAGGTCAACATTTCTATTGCGTAGTAAATAAATATCATTTGCGGTTGAATCGCCATTGAATGTATAATACTGAAACTGAAAGTTACTCGGATGCTAATCATCATCAATTCAGTGATATTGCACATTAAGGTGTTTTCGAGTTGCGGAAATTCCAAAAGTGCCTGGTCTCAATCGATAGAGAATCTTTCAAAATATCGCTGGAGAAAATTTCAACTTATTCTGTGTTGGTCTCACGTCTCCCGATAACTTCGAAGTTTCCGAAAAATGAAAGGGGAATGGAGCCTACTTTTGTAGTTTACTGAGAAGAATATGTCATATTTTATTCGTATCATTTCGTCTCATTTTTCATACAAATAAAAAATGATCAGATTTTCAAAGTGAACTGCAATTAAATGATCTGATTCCCCTTTGTTATTCTCGGAACTTTGGAAGTATCGGGAGAGATCAAACCAGCACTGAATGATTTGAAATTTTCACCAGCGATATTTTGAAAGATTCCTTATCGATTGAGACCAGGCACTTTTCGAATTTCCGTTACCCGAAAACACTCTATTGCACATGTTCCATTCAAAGTCTCACCAATCAAACAAACACAAAAAAAAAACAAATCGCATAAGTTATTGAATGCAACTGGATTTATGTCTTCAATCATCATCATCAAAATTGAACTCTTGTAATATTTCAAATCGGATTGGTTTGATCCGATCAATTGTTAATCTGTTTCAGATTAAGTTACGAATAAAGTTTAAAACATGACAGATGCCAAATGAAAAACTGGCTCGCCAATTTGACCGAGGCTCGTTTTTTTTTCTTCAGAAAACTACTTTATTTTTAACAAATGAATATTCATTAGGTCAAACACGCGACGACCATTCGATGGCTTAATGGAATTGAATTGCGTCATTCAAATCAATTGATATTTAAATATATCGGGAACGAGACCAGCTCAATGAATAAACTAAATGCCACAATACAACAGAAGACTGATAACAAAACGTTATTGTATTGTTGATTCAATTTTTTCGGAATTAAAATGAACAGCTTAATCATTAATCGTAAAATTCATTTATATAATTGTCCGCAATTCTTGAACCCTTCTATAGAATTATTGTTATTATTATTAATATTATTATTATTATTTAGCTAAGTGTTCAGTGTTCACTGAAATTTTGATTTTTTTGGTTGAAGCATTTGGAACGGTTCTCGAAAATGTGCTGCTCTGCTAACAAGAAACTTGGCAGTAATTTCTGATGTATGATATCAAAAAAAATTACGATAAATTCACACGATTCAAGTTTGCATTAACAAAATATCTACATTTGGCATCATAGATACTCGATCATTTTTCTCTGGCGACAGCCAAAGCATGTGGTTGCAACAATACCTCCACATTGGAATCACTGTTCTATGCTCTAGTTCAGTCGTACCTTAAATATTGTAATTTGATTTTGATGCCTATATTAGATATTCAAATTAACAAAATTGAGAGCACATTGAAGCAATTTTCTATGTTTGCATTAAAAATACCCAAATAATCATAACAATCATCGAATCTTATCATATGCGGACCGACTATCCAGGCTAAACATGATAACTCTTCATAGAAGGCGTATCAACTCAGATATTCTCTTAACTTATGATCTCATTAGGGAAATATTCATTGACCAATAATTAAAGACGAGATTGAACTCATTTCAAGCAATCACAACCTAAGAAATTGTCAATAAATACGACTCAAAGACTCGAAAGCTTCAACTCAACTCAGTAATACCACTGACAACTGACAAAGTGTTGAAAATTAGACCAACAAATTAGCAGCATGGTATCAAAGGGGACCCTTGAGTGGATTTATTTTTGAACGGAGAAAAAAAATTCTGCGTCGAAAATGGTACGCACCCGTGGTGCATAAAAAGATTTGAATATCTACATCAATCGAATCAGATCAGATAGTAATCAAAATTATCGCTGCTCCCAAATCGACTCAAAGTCATTGATTTTCCGCTTAATAATGAAATTGGACAAACGAATTTTTCATTTTCAATGCTTTGGACTTTATTTATAATGTATGTTCCGAAATCGGAGAATTTGCATGTGGTGTGAAATATGCCACCATTATGTTGTGACAACACTTACATATGTATATTTTTTTTCACCCCTTCTCTTCCTTCTATTTTTATATGCACAACATATACAGTATACACATCGAATATTTATTTATTGTTTGCGCTCTGTTATTTCTTCTATATTAGCTCACAATGGTTTGGATCTCAGTCTTTTTTGATAACACAACAGCAATTTGAAATTGGAATCTGCAGAGAATTATCTGCAGAGCAAACAAAAGGCAAACCAAATTGGACTTAAAATAGTTGATTGAGCAACAAAATTTGTTCATTTTTGAATAAAAATGGCAACCGAAATTCCAATCACAGACTATAATCAAATCGACTTAAAAGGCCAAAAGCGTGCCATTCGGCCAAAGCTTTTGAAATTGACAGATGACACACGAAGTAGGAAAAAAAATAAATTCAAGGTAAGATATTCGGAACATATAACATATCCAGATTTATTGAGTAGCGTACTGAGTACAGAGTATATACATTTATAGCAATCGAATAGATATTTGGTGATTTGTATGCAGAAAAGCGAATGCACATTGTGCTTTCATGTTCGATGTTGTTAAAGCGCAAATTTTTGGCATTCAATCTAATTGAAATTGAAATGATGAATATATGGATTGCATTTCAAACGCATATAGACTTAAAATTGATATGCATACGATAGACGGTAAACGTTGAATTTGGATTGTGATGTGTGTTAGATAAATGCCGAATAGAATGGAACACTAGCAAATGATGAGGTTGACAATAAAATGAATGGAAATCAGTCGTTGAAACGACAAAATTTAAAACAGAATTGACAAGAACAAATTCGGCTCAAGGCTATCGAAATCAATACATATATGATTTAAGGAGAAGCATCACATGCACTAGGTTCCATTTTGGTAACTAGGATTTCGACAAATTGTTCACACAATTCTGTTTTCAGAATCGTTTTCGAAAGCAAATAAAACGTAAATAAATCTCGTTGAACAAAATGGTCCACTCTAATTCTCATCATTGTGCATGTGTCATCAATTATTTATTTATTATTATTCACTTTTGATCGAAGAAACCATTAAAAAGCGATGCCGAACTAAAAAATAACAATCGTGAAGCGAATGGTTAAAGTATCGCTCATTTCTACTTTCATAAAATTCTCTGTGTGAACTATGAACTCTTTCATATAATGATAATAATAATGAGTGTGTGTTGAAGGATAAAATGCCGTAAAAGTTAACGATACGAACTATTTTTCTTTTTCATCGTTTTCTGCACATGCCAATCATTCCCATTGATTCCGACCAAAACTTTATTTCGGTTATAAAAACTATGAAATGAAAGCCGAATTACGGGATCGTACTTTAGAATTGAGAACTTTTAACTATGCTTCAATTGCATTTGGCGCATACTTGCAATCATATTTGCCTTAAACATTGAACCGATTGCAAAATTGTTTGAACATATACCGTATACTGATTTAGTGATGCATATGTTTTATAATAATGTTCAATGTTCAGCCATTATTCTCCCCTTTATTTTGCAATCCATGTGATTAATTTGTGTGCGATTTTTTAGTCTCTAACGTCATTAATTTCTAATAAGATATTTTTATTCAGTTAAAGGATCTAACCGCATCTCAGCCACCACGTTATGCAGACGATCCGGCCTATACAGAAGATGTACGCCATTTAGCATTACCAATGCGTCGAAACAGCGGACCAGATACCGTACGACGTAAATCATGCTCATTGTTGGACACAAAAATATTCGAACGCGATACAGGAAAATATAATACAATGCACATTTTACCCCGTAAAAAACAAACATCGAATTCAAATTATAAATATGACCAAAAAAACAATATAATCAATACAACGGATCCAAAATATATAAAACATTTTCGATCAGAAGATTCAACCAGTTCGGATGATTCGAGCTATGGCCGACGTGGACAAAGTCTTGATCGTAGCATTTACAAACATCAACGAAAAATGTTATGCTTTCAAAGGGAAAAAGAATCACAAAATCGACGATTTGACAAAATGTATCATCGAAAAGCGTTCAGCAAAGAGAATTTATTGACAAAAAGTCCTCGATCGATGAACGAATTCGCAAGTGATTGTTATGATGATGAAAACTATTCGAATGAATCGCATCGTTTTTATGGTTCAAAGGAACGACCAAAGCAATTATCATCAATGCTATCGTTAAATGAAAAAAAATATTCATCATTGGCGCACAGTGAAGCCCATTCATTTGAACAGCTTGATCAACATAAAACAAAGGAAATGAGTAAATTTCAAATTGGCAAACGATTTTTAAGAGGCGAAATCGGAATCAAAAGTTTTAACTATTATTTATTGAAAGAGAGTTTAAAGTCATCATCAAAAAAGTCTTTGTCAACGGCTAAATTTCGTTCAGCATCGGCCCAGCAAAAATTTTCCAAAAGTGAAGAAAATATTTACGAAGAGATTTTTTTCACTGATAAAAAATCCAAATCCAAAATGAATAAATCGAAAACATCATTGGCCGGCGGTTATCCCGATTGTGAATTATGTATTGCCGAATGTACGAATAAAAATTGTGAAATTTGCAAGGCTAGTGAACATAGAAAAGATTCAATGAATCGATTATTAAAAGTGCAATCAATAAAAGTAAAAACACCACTTGGCGATAATAATCGCAGCAGCATCGGCAACATTGACAAATTACGTTCATCGGATTCACATGAAAGCATTGGAAATATTAAACATACAGTACAACAAACAAGTAATCAGGCTGCAGCAGCTGTACTTCAATACCAATCATACAATCCAAATAATCCTGGTGTCTATAAAATTGAAACAACGCCAGTTGCATTCACAAGTGACTATAATCCAATTGAAGATATTTACAAAGCACAAAAACAGCACATTGGTTTTGTTGGGCATAAAGCGGCCGCACAAAAAATATCCTCATCGTCTAGCGATTCGTTGCATCAAAATCATCAAAAATATAGCACAAAACCAACGATGAAAGCAACATATTATGGCTGCTCAAATGAAATAATTTACAATCCACAGATGTTACGGCCTCAAATCTATAAAACCGATTCAAAGGCATCAATATTAAGCGAAATGTCGATAAAAAGTGAAAACTCAAATAATCGATTTTATAAGCAGGCCGAAATGAGTGATTCTAGTATGGGCGATTCAATGTTTTCGTATCCAGCACAACGGCGCTATTATGGCAGTGCCGAAAGTTGTCGTTTTGGTTATGATTGTCAACCGTGTATTGACGGTGAAAAATGTAGTTTTTCTGATAATTGTCGATACGAATGCCGAAATTGTGATTGTTCTTCCAGTTACTTTTCATCGGATTTTGATGATGGGAATTTTAGCCGAAAAAGTAGTGCACGCATGTCAAACACAAGCCGAATTTCGAATTACAATGATGATTTCCATCGTATTGATTCGAAAACTAGCCGATATGCTGAGGATTTTATGAAACATTTAAATAATGTGAAAAAATCATGTAATTATCAGACGGTCGAAAATCCCATAGTTCCACTACATTCAAATACATTAATGAACCGAGGGGAAAAAATTAAAACAAATGCTTTAACAGAATATGGAACTATAAATAAAGCTAAGAATTCAAATACAACCGGCAAAGTATCGAAAAATTCGTCTGACGAACAACCCAAAACATTATCATCCAGTTCATCGTCTAAGAATAGTTGCAGCAGTTCCAAATCAGATTCCAATGGAAATAAAGCGACTGTTATTTCAGCAACTGGCACCATTCCGAAAAATAATAATAAAACAAATGAACAAACGACAACAATCTATAGTGCAACAACATCCATTCGTAGAGAAGATGTACGAAATGGAAAATTTTCACCGCTAAATAAGCTCACTGGCGGTGAAAATTTAAATACAGACTGTGATCAGTTGAATGACGATGTGTTTGAATGTGAAACGGAAATATCCAACGAAAAATGCGAAAATGCAATAACGGTAAGTAGTTGATAGTTGGTTGTTTGAAGTTGTTAGTAGAATGGAATTAAAAGCTTTTAAAGGAAGTTTGGTAAAACATTTTGATAAGGAGTTTATGCCAGAAATGATTTATGATTAAAAGACGCAATTTTTGCACACATCATAAGTTTCATTGATTCACCAAAATTATTGTAACTGTATTGGAAATTAAAAAAGTGTATTCCATGTTTTTTCATTTTCTTTTTATTCATATTTGATGGCGGTAGCTTGAGTTTAGGGGAAAAACTTATGGTCAACCAAAATTTGCATATGACATTTGCCATACCAATGCTTTCGGCACTTTAATGTACAAATTATTAGTTTTGGGAAATTCCGAAGCGGGCGATTTTTCGACTAAAACATTTTCAAATTTTTTTTTCCGGAATAAATGAACAAAGTTAATTGAATCAATATTGCATGTACAATGAAAGCAAAGCTGAAAAAAAATGAAATGAAAATATTGCTATTGAAATTGGCCTTAAGCTTGAAGCCACAGAAAAAATGATTTTTAACATCTAGAGCACTTATATATACTTATATATAGTAGACAGAATAGAACTAAATTAATGAACCACATAAATAGTTAATTAGTCTTTGCGTTTCATGGAAATTGATTTTTTTTTGTCTGCATTTTTTGTGGATCCAATTTTCTATTTGAACCATCTTATTATCAGATTTGAATGAAGGGATCCGTTTAAATTACTAAAAATGCTGATTGAATTTATTATTCTCTAGACGAATATTACAATGCATACGACTTCATTACCAATTGAAGCTCATGGCCAAACTTTATCCGATCCAACACTGACAATTAACATAACGAATGCAGTGAAGTCTTTAACAGCACAATTACCAAACGTACCAATAGTAAATGCCGCAAATTCAACAGTATCAAATGCTGTGACAGCATCGCTACCCGGATCCAACTCAAAAGAAATTAAAGAACTCGAAGCACCAATAACATTGGCAGCAACGGCAATAGCAACATCAACAATAGCAGCAGTAGCGATAACAACAACAACAACAACAACAACAACATCATCATGCATTCTCGCCCATGATAAACAACAAGAAACCATCGTCAACACAACGGCAATGAGCTCATCTACGACAAGAGAGAATGCAAACAACGTTGCTCCATCGGTAGTTCTTTCGCCGAAGCAACGCAATGACGGTAACGGCAATAATGTATCCACACGAATCAAGACTATCGAAAGCAGTAAGACAGCATTCGCAACCGTCGCATCGACAACAACTGAATCAAAATATACCGAATTGAAAGCGATTAGTAGCAGTGTTGTTTCAGAGTTCGCAAGTGATGCGTCGTTGATCAGGTACGGAAATGAAATTGTTCTTCTTTTCTTGTCTGATAAATTTTCATTCGTACAAATTTTTCAAATGTTTGAAAACTGTTGCAATAATATTTTAACGGTAATAATATTTGTTGCATTTCAAAACTGTCAAAAGTGTAATGCCTGTTATACGAATTGTGACTTTTGTGAACGAATATTAATGTAGATGAAATTGAAACGTGAATGGTGATGTTTTCATGTTTAACGATTCGATCAAAGGATACAGTAAAAATAAAATCGTTGCCGAACAGTTTTTGATATGGGTGCCGATAGAATTGAATGCATGTCTGTGACTGAAAGAAAGAGAGAGAAAGAAATATTTTTCAGAAGAACTGACTACTTTATTTGTTTAAGTAAGTTGACGAAATTTTAGTTAGTTGACGATGGAAATGTTCTCAAAATCGTTGACAGCTGATATCAAGTGAACAAAAAAAAATAAAAATAAAATAAAAAACATTGAACATTTAAACTTTTAATTCGATTTTGTTGTATGAGAACCTGCAACAATCCATGTCGAATGGTAAAAAGCAACAAACAAAAAATAACTAAAAAATAAAACATGCGACATTCCAAACCAGTAACAATAACAATGACTTTTATAACAATGAAAAATTATTGCCAATGAAAAATTGAGAAAATAAAAAACAAACAATCTCGGGTGTTTATGAACTAAACAAATGACAGAATCATAACATAGAAAAATTGCTCATGTGCAATTTTTTTATATTTATTTGGTGGCAAACATAAATCTGTCAATTCGAAACCATCACAAAACCAAATATTCGTTTTACAAAGAATCGCTTAATTTGATCGCAGTTTATGTTATACATAAAAGTTACTCGGATCGATTTATCCATCGTCAAAATGTTGCTATTTCGAATTCAGCGGATCAACAGTCAACAGTATATGCACCGATAAAAATTCTGTATTTATAATGAGAATCGAAACAAAAATAGCAAATATCAAGTGGCAGCGCGCAATCGTACCGGCATTAATTTTCAGCCATATATCAGAGCTTCAATTACATACTAAAATAGAAGAAGAAGTAACAAAAACATAATACATTCAACCGAATAAGTGAACTTGTTTTTCTTGTTCTCACCGTAAATTAGTGACTTTGTGTTTGATGTGTTTATATGTTGTATATTGTTTATATGATGGTGTGTAGTGTGTATCCTCTTATTTCATATGCAAATGATGAATGATTATGTATCAAAAACTTTAGATTCCGGATTCAGAACTGAAAATATATAATTTAATCAATTGACCGAATGTGTGAATACTGAATACTGAATATTCTGCGATCGGAGAACCGGAGCAAAAAAAGATTAGAAATGTGAATATATTCCTGAACGGATTTCAGTACAGCACAAATGCCCGAAATCAAATCGAATGGAAAAATTACAAACTTTTCATTTGTTGATTTTCTTTTGATGGTTGTGTTAGGCTTTTTGGACGATTTATTTATTGTTCGAAAGCGTATAACCGACTAGAAAAGAAAATTATTTTTTTGTTTTATGGTCTGTTTTGAATTCAGTTCGTTTTTCAATTTTCATTCACCATTCATTTATCAACGATAACCCAATCACATGCCGTTCGCTGTTTCGCTAGTTTTATCTTCTTTTTTTTTTTTTTGATTTCTTTTTTGAAAGAAAAAACGAAGGAATATTCTTATTCAATGTTTTTCTCCCATTTTATCATTCCTTCAACTCTAATATCTATGCTCGCATTGTTTGTTTTTGTAAAATAAAATAATAATTCGTGTTGCAGTTTTGAATAAACAGCACGATTTTGGGTAAATTTGCTTTATTCTATCAGCTGGGCATCTGTCATTTACAAACGATCTTAAGGTATTTTTATTTCATTTTTTTCTCATTTTCAATTCAAAAGTCATTATGTTTTTTGCCTTTCAAAATTTTCAACGAAACGATCTATTTTACATTCATGAAGATAATAGCTGATGAACTATTTCGATGAGAAGAAATTTTAGACAACAAATAATGATATCATTTTTAGTCTTCACCTGAAAATTCTAATTTTTTTGTGCAAACAATAACAAATTGATATATTGCATGAGAAATTGGAAATTGCAACGGAAAAACTTACTTCGAGAATGAAGGAAAACAAGAGTTTATTGATAGTATTCTAAACATGTTCCAAATCGGTACATACTTACTTAAGAATATTGAAATGAATAGTTTTTTTTTGTTGGAAAAGAAACAAGTTCACCCACGTTTATCAATAAAGTTTCATATCTTTTGAGCGATTATTATAATAAATATTTGGTCATTGGTCAAATATAAAACTGTATCTTCTACTGATAACATCATCCACAATTCAAAAAGCATTAAAAAAAAAAGAAATGATAATTTTTTCATTCGGATGTTGAATTTTTGCGCCAACAGATTTGCGCCAACAGCATTCATTTCAGCCGACAATGATTAATTTTTCAATTTGCAAAACCAGTTGAATCTGTATAAATTAACTAAAACTTTCCGGGTTTCTCTCTATATATTACCAGATTTTCCCCGATAAATCAGAAGCAATCCCTATATTAATTTCACGGACAGAATTGTTTAGTTGGGAATATCGTCATTGTTTTGAACAAGTAAACAGATCATTTTTTTTTTTGGCAAATTATTTCGCCTGATTGAACGTTCATAATCAAGGCCAATCGATTCATTATTAAATGGGTTGAACATCAAATGTAAATTTTAAAATGTTTGCCATTCATTATTCGCGCGATGATGCCTTCACCTGGCTACCTCTTTAATGAAATGTTAGAACTGAGTTTAATCTACGAACAAATTCCGTTTTATTTTTGGTTTAATTTAAAAATAAATATCCATTGAATATCACTTTTGTTCCCAAACATAGGACCATAATTCTCATAATGCAATCAAAATAATAAAATCGATAAACGTTTCATAGATCCAAAATGCTAAATGAACATTGATGCACACAGAATTCAATGTGTCAGATTCACTGAATATTTTGTTAGGAAATGTCAAAACTGAACATTTGCTCAGAAATTCTGAACGAAATTTCTTTTTCTGTCAATTTGAAAATTGTCTATGTACTCGTGTAATACTGGTCAACTATTCTATAAAAAAATTCTAAAATTTCATTTAAATTTTCTCTTGGTAGATATCGAAATGAATGTGTCGATTGAATTTCAACCGTTTATTCTGAACCATATATTCCGTTTTTAGTTACTCCTTTCGGCACTCTGACCCGTCAGACAATCTTAATATTTATTTTTAAATTTATTTCAATTTTCCGATCATTTTGAACTTTTTTGCAGCACTTCTGAATGTGTGTGCAAACTGTTATTTTAACAAGATCTCATGGTATGATTATCATCATATTTTATAGTGCATAGATCACTTGCCACTTTGTTACCATAAATTATTACAATATTAATTTTAAGCTTGAAGCCTGACATGACAGACGAAAAGTAAATAATTCAGTTTCACCAGAGGCAAATACGAATAACGAATAACAAATACGAAGGAAGTCGTTCATCAAATTATTTATAATTCTTTGATACATGCATCGCATCATCAAATTCGTACAGAGCAGGAGATTTATAAATCAGATGCTTGAGATCCCAAATTCATAATAATCTTGATATAAATATTCGAAAATTATATTTGATGTGCTGTGTGATGTGAGAATATTTTTACTTGTTCGAACCCAGTTTTATGTGTATGCATTCAAGTGCATACACTTCCGTTAGCCAACTAGGAACACTAAATACTAAATACTGAAATAAAAAACATGAACTTTTACACGATATCACGATTATAAAACCAAATTGCAATGAATTTTCTGTGTGGATTCATGAAAACGCCAAACAACAACAAACGAAAAAAAAAAACGCCGATGACAACGACGGTGGCAAAGAAACGAATAAACATAGAAAAGAAAAAGATGAAAATTCAAAGTCAAAATGAATGAATGAAACAGATTCTTTGCCGTACACCATAAGCCATTCGGAATACAAAATAATTTGTTAGAATCTGGCAATCCGTTTGGAACAAATTACACATTACATTTGCAATGATACAGTTCAACATTCTGATGCATGTCTGATGCTTGATGCCATTGTGTGAGTCAAAAATCTTGCTTTTGTATTTTGTATATCAAATGGAATTTTCCAGTTTAAAAACTAAAATGGTTCATATAATTTTCACTTGGCCAATATCATTCATGACGGCGATGCAATATTATATGTATTCATATTATTATTGTTATTATTGTTATTATTGTTGTTGCATAAGTAGAGAGACTGGAGAAAGAAAGAGGCCAGAGAGAAATTATGCTAACGTTTCACATACATAAATGTTCGTTTAATAGACGGAAAAACAATGAGGGCAATCATATAATCGTATTCCGTATTTTAAAATCAACTACAATTCCTAGGCAAATCACAAATTATTACTTTGGCTTCGCTGTTTGCCGTTTTCCATTTGCCATTTTATAACGGATCTCGTCTGAGCGAGGCAAACGGTGAACTAAAAATAAAATAATAACATTATTTTCATTATTATTATTATGATTGTTATCAAAGTATGAATTATTAATGGTGACTTTATTTTCGTGCAGTGTTCAATTTATTTATTGTAGTTGAAGCATTTTTGGTGCTAAAAGTCCCACCGAAATGGAAAGAAAATCGTGTATTTTCGGTTTTTTTACTATGAGTAATCACCACCATCACTATCGCTACCACCTAAGATTTCAAAGAAATTCAAAAATTTTATCATTATTCAGAACGAATCAGTGCGATTCCATTTATAATATTTTAAACGTATAAAATTGCATCGCATTCCAATTTCACCATACATACACCATCTACGATCTGCAGTCAAAAAAAAAAAATAATCATAATTTCATTTTAATATCCACATGTAGAACCTTAAGCTCAATGGTATTATGTCGCAGCACGTAGTACGAGAAAATGTTGTCAACGGAAATAAAATATCACAAGTCCCAAACATATAATATGTTATATTCATTCAGCCATCCATCCATCCATTCATTGCATCACTTTCTGCTATAAAATGCAATGATTCAAACCTATTAAATGATACGGAAACCACGTTTTTCCTAAAATTAAATCACTTTGAAGTTTGAAGAAATTCATGCAGAGTATCAATTTCTGAATGGCAAACTAATTATTTTGAACGTTCACATCGCTCATCTACATTTATATTTTATATATGCTCTGCATATTTCGATAAATTTGGCCAGCAAATAGAAAACGAGACTTTAACTTGACATGTTGAATATAATTTGAATTGATTTTGATCATGTTACACTATAGAAACTTGTATCAAAACAACGAAAGCGATGAGCAATTTGTAAATTATATTCTCAGAATTGGTGCCTACGAATGGGGTCGGTACTCGGTTTGATACCAACAATGTCACTCAGCTTTAGAATTGGGGCTTTTGATTGCTGTGTGATTTTCATTTTGTTTGCTTACGTTTATCGACTGAGGAAAAAAAAGCGACCACAAAATATATAATTCACAACCAAAAAAAAACAGAAACCTTCGAATAGTTGATTGAATTAATATTGGCTTCAAACTCTGAACATTCGGGCACAAATATTCTGAAATAAAATCTATTGTTTTGTTAGACGTATCAGAAATATAGGCGTGCAAGAGAGAGAAAAAAAATGATAAAATATTACTTTTACTTTTATATGAACATGACAAAGGTCATTTGTGGTGTGTGTGTATGGTGTACGGTATACGGTATGTGGTGTATGGTGTATGGTGTATCTATTTTGAGGAAAAGGATCCATTTTTAATAAGATTGGTTTTATTTTTGTCCGATATATCATCATGTTTTTCTTCTTGTCCTTCGAAAATTCCCTTAAAATGGTGGATTCGTTAAAGCGGAAAGTCATTTGAGATCGGTTTAGAAAATTGTTGCCTAACATAAGCGGCTTATCAATGACGATGTGATTCGATTGCTTTTGCATCCGATATTTGCGTATGAATAGAAAAAATTGTTCATATTTTTTCATCTTTTTTTTTTATCCGGCATTTTATTTTATTAATTATTATCATCAGAATAATGTCGAAATGTAGCTTAATGTTTAATGTTCAACGCACAACTAAACCCATGATGAACAAACAAAAAACCCAATTTCGTGATTTTTCAAATAAACGAATAACAAATAATTTGTGTGTTTGTGTTTCTGTGCGATTTTAGGTTTTCTTTCTATTTTCGCATTGAAAAATTCCAACAGTTGGAAGGAGTCTGAAGGCACATTTTCCGTTTCGAAGCAAGGATATGAGAAAGAGCCAAAAGTTACAAATAAATTATTTATCATAAAATATAATGATCAGGATGAAACTTCACAGCGATAAAACTTCAATGGCATTCCATTGTTAAGACGAATACGATTTATAATGAAATTTCGCTTTCAATTAGAACGAAAATCGAAAAAGTTTTCATTTTCCCCAATATATTATAAATTCCCACCATCATCACCATTCGGATCTAAGAATATTACAATGTGGCAAAAAATAAAACGAAGAGAAAGAGAAATATCGATTGATGACATTGTTGCCGTTTATAAAACGTTTGATTGTTGAGGCTCGTCATTTTGCCGTATGAATGATTTCATTTTCATGAAGGAAACCTTATGAATACCAAATCTTCGCTTTTTATTCAAACCAATTCAACCGTGCACATAACATATCCTTTTTGATGATGCTTTGTATACAAATTTCATAGAAATAATAATAATTTTATGGAAAAAAGGCATTGTTATGAACGCGTCACCAGAAATTAATTGATTAATGAACTGTTTGCGCTCATTTTTATTGAAAAATATTTTATATTCACAATGGATTCTTTATTTTTTTAATAAAGTAAATTCTTCAAACACAAATTTCTCGTAGAGCAGAGAAAGAAAAACGCTAGCCAGAGCTGAACATTAAAAATATGGTGGTTTTTTCTACGAATTTCTCTGTGACAATTTCCTCATGTGTTGATGGTTCATTCATAAAAACACATATTTCGTCCATTTTATTTTCAATCAAACTCAATCCGACCGAAGAAAAAACTTAAATTAATTTTAACCGCGACGAATATGCAAAAAAAAATTGAAATCGTCCTTCAGTTTCGCTCATCAAATTTAATTGAAACGAATTTATATTTTATATTTTATATTTTATAGAGTAATTAGGGGAATATTAACATATTTAATTCATATTTTGCATTTTTCGTTGAAATTTCGATACCCAAACAACAATGATTTGTTATTTGTAATCACAATATTGAAAATTGAATTAAATTGAATAATTTTTATGTCGAATAATAAATTATTCAACCGATAAAATTCCTGTGCAATTGAGACCGAATCGTTCTTTGATTTTTCGGATCACTTTTAAGCGGATGGATTTACATGCGTGTCAAATTTAGTTATGTACTGAATAATAAATGCATTGAACCAACGGAACAATAAACTTCATCATTCGAAAATGGGATGGAGACGAAGAGACGAAAAGTTTGGAATTCGGAATCGAGTATGAATTATGAATCGAGGCAATCCATTCAAATACCGAATATAAAATATTTTGACAACATAAATATACTTTTTTGAAATATTTTAAATATAAATAGTTTCAGCAATATCATAACTTTATGTTTTGTTGTTCATGTGATTGTAATTTATAGAATTTGGATCGATGAATTCAGTTGAGAGATGAGAGTTTGATTCAAACAAATTAAATGTTTCGTTGTGTCAGTGTTATTCGACAAGCTTTCAATGGATATTTTGTTATCGACATTCCATTATCCTGAAATGCGGTTTTACACACAATGAAAACTGGTGTATCAAAATCAAAAAATTATTTCCGTTTTTGGAAATAGAAGCTGTCGATAGTGTTATGCATTTATGCATACCGCATACCGTATACCGTATATCCCTTATATCATTTCTATTTCCATCTCCATTTTCAACTCAATCAAATCTCTTCTATCTTTCTTGCATGAATCAAAACATCAACAAACAAATCAAAGATTCAGTTTTTTTCTCGTATATGGACCAAAGCAATCGATATTTTCCATTTCAATTTTCTGAGAACGAAATAAAGTCTGTTATAAAATTGGCCAAAAAGGTATATCGAATATTAAACCAACATCTCAGCTTCATTTCAATGAATTTTAATTTGAAAATAATAAAATTTTCATGCACAAACCATTAAATTATTATTATTATTATAATATATTGCATATTCGTAGAGAACATATTCCGTATTCCGTATGACATGTTCTAATAGGTGAGAAATGATTTAAACTCAGTTTGGCTCACTTTAATAAAATCCATTTTAATGGGTTTCATTACTGAAATAACGGAATTGAGGAGCCATTGAGAGTTTGTATTAAAGCTGTCATATTTAGATTTAATACTCGTAAAGCTTTTTATAATTTTAAATTAAATTAAAGGCCACTTACAGTGGCCAATTTCAAGGGGTTTTCAGTAGCATTGTTGTTGATATACATTGGATTACTATTCTGAACCATCTTTCGGATCAACCATAAAATGGATTTTTTCTTGAAAGGCAATTTCATTTATTTTATCTCAACCGATGAACGTTTCCACATGTGTGATATTGAAGCATTGAAAAATGAAGGCTTTGTTGCAATCGATGGCCATTTATCAGGGCCATTCACTATCCACCATCCACCATCGATGTCAATATTTCATTATTATCAATTTAATTGTTTTAATTTCGGTTTCAGGCAAAGAAAAAAAACAAATTAATCTGAGTTCAGAATAAAGAACGCAATCGTATTTGCATATACATTTTACATTTCAATTTAATGGAACTAATAAGCCCAAAATAGTTAATTTTGGATTTTGAATCGTTGAATGCATTAAAATGGGAAACTGTTTTATGATTATTTACTATTCATTGAATAGTATTCAATATACCAAGCTACACGCTATCTTGAATATTTTTTCGCATTTTGATTGGATCATAATATCACATTATATTTCATTGAATGAAATGAATAATTGAAACATTTGTCCAAACATCCAACTGGCATTGTCATAATGTTCATTCAAATTTTTCGGTTCTGTAATTGAATTTTTGCTGGACATTCCTCAGGCGCTTGACTTCATCATATTGAATGGGCGAGAAATGAGAACTCGTTTTTGGATTCATTTGCCATTTTGTTCTTTATTTTGCTCGTTGCCATTATTTGAATCGAAAAGTTTGACGGAAAAACTTTCTTTTTTTCGATTAGCTTAGTCAACTTTCATCCGCTGGAAAACCAAATTTTTAGCATATACAATATATATCAAAATATTTAAATGACAGCAAAAAAAACCCTCTTTTATGCACATTCAAAGTTTCCAATAAAATTGAATTTTGAATGAATGACGAAATAATGAAGTAAACTCCGCAGTACGTCATGTTTCCAACAAAAATAAAATTCAATAATTTGCCTTACTGTCATTATTATTATTATTATTCGGAAGGTAGTGTTCACAATTCACAATGGTGTCATTCATTAAAATTATTGTGGTAATGTTCATCGGTTTTGTTTTGTTTGTCTTAATTTTCATTTACGCAAAAGATCTTTGACTAAAGACATCGTCATATCAAAAGCTTTATTTGTTTGCCACATTCAAAACAAAATACAAAATTTGCTTATTCCGACAAAACTATTTCAGACAACAAATTAGAGTAAGATTCTTGCATGAGAAATGTTAACAAGTAATAATGTAAAGAATGAAAAAGTTTTGTAGTAACCGGTTGGCTGAATTGACAAAATGATTTATTTTAATTTTCCCAAATTTTACTAATAAATTATAATAATAATTCAACAAAATATCGTATCATATTCCAGGTGCTTTTCAAAGCACAGCGAATAATAATAATTACCAAAAAAACAGAGTGAGCCAATACATAATAAGATTGAATGAATTCCAGCAACAAACATGTCACATTTAATCGATGTGATTCCCGAAAAATTACTAAGGCTCAAACATAAGCGAGAGAGGAACAAAACGGTTTGATATCAAGGCAACAATTTTCACCGCAAATAATTGAGAATTTGCAAAAAAACGAAAAAGGAAAAAATATGAAATTATTTCAGACGCAGCATGAAAACATGCGTATACAATGTACAATGTACATGGTGGAAAATGAGCTGCTTAAAATAATTACAATTCTTTCCCATTTGGCTAAATAACAAAACATGAAACATAGACGTCGAAGCTTATTCATCGTTTATTTACCGAAGAATGTTTTAATATGAAGGGAAACCCATTCGACATGATAAACGGTAAACCACTCACCTAAATATTAATAATAATAATGATAAAAATGAATGGAATGGAATTGGTAAAAATGTGTTTTTGTACTGCATGTCACAGACATGCATACGCATACGTTGGTATTTATTTTCACTAAATATTTCTGGAATGTGTGGCAAAATAATAAAAATCTCAATTAAATCTATCGCAAAATATACAAACATTGAGTACATTCAGGAATGTGCGAATTGTTTTGGTGATACAAGCAATGAGAACCAATTATTTTTCTTTTCATCTTTTTTTAATGGATAGAATTTAAATGTATAATGTACTGCCAAATATCTTGCGTTCGGCATTTGCATGAAATTTTACGCATTGAACAGTGATCGCCATGATGAATAGTTCAATTTGCCAAAATGATGATTAAAACAATGTCGCCTTCAATGTTATAAAGTGCGATACTCCATTAAAAGGCTGCATCTACCGAAACGGACTCAAAAATATTAAGAAAAGAAAAAATTGCCCTAGAATGGGGCAAGAAAAGAATGAAAGAAATGGAAAAAAAATCATTAAATTATAACAAAAGCCAGACAACAAAGCACAAATTTGTTGGCTCTGTTGAGCACATTGACTGCAAACGGCATGGACATTTAACATTGTTGAATTTATCTCCGAACAGCAGCCGTTTCAATATCAAGACATAAGCAAGATTTTTCTTCTTCATTATTCTCAAATGAATATGTATATACTTACGCTTTGCTAAAAATAAAAATTGTAATAACGAAGGGATATCGATCATTCAACTGAAACTGATATTCAATTACTAGTATTGAGGTACCTAAATATATTTATTGCGTAAATATTAGAATTTTCCTGAATCTTACGTTCAAGCGATTAATTAAAACGTATGGAAACATCAAGAGATTACTTTTTCCATATTTGGTACTGGTATATCAGGTCAGCTGTCGCATATTTGACGAAAACTCGATACCCGAACAATTTGCGGAAAATAATTATCGCAAATGAAAGAAAAATCCCAAGAGGCATCCAAAGAAAGTGTGCACAGTGTGCATTGACCGTGTTCGGGTATCATATTTACAAATCAACCGTATGAAAATCTCAAACAGCAAAACGTAATCAATTGAAAATGAATTTTATCGTATTAGTGTGAATTGTGAAACAGTAACGATAAATTGAATTAAAAAAAAAAAAAAATTGCGCGCTCACGCGCCATTGTAACCCAATTCGAAGCGTCCATAGAAGTAGATGTGATCATCAAATAGAAAACAAATTCATACAAAAGAGCAAAAAAGAAAGAAAAACTGCTTCAGTAAATTCATATACAGTAGTTTTTTCTTCTCTTCACTTAATTGAAATGCTTGCATGAATGGTGTTATACATATTGGTAAAGTTTATTAGACCAAACTCGAACTAATGTGCTGTCGATTTTGGTAATGTTTAGCGCAGCTACATCAATTATGGTGGACAGTGGACCTCAAAACATTCGAAGCTTCACAGCTTTAATTTCATTCCACTAATTTAATATCACGTTTTATTGTGCTGTTGTTTGTTTTTCTTTTTCTCTCGTCATTTGAAGCGAATGATACACTTTTTGAGAAGTGCATTTGCCATTCGGCATGCATTACCAAATTTGGAATTCATTCAGTTGTCCATTTTGTTTCGATGCACTTCATAAGCGGAATTTCTAATACAAACTAATTTCAATTGACGTTGCGATTACGAGATTTAAATTTCGTCAACTGTTGCCCGCATAATATGTTGCCCACAGATATTCGTCATTGGTGAAACTTTTTATTCATTAATTAAAGTGAGCGCTTAATTGAAAATAACATTATATTTTTTCTTTAAACACAATAAACAACAAACAGTTTTCGGTGCTCGTCAGATATATGCACAATGCACAATGCACAATGCACAATGTGCTGGTCAAAACTTTCAGAATGAATCTACTTTCCGCATTTCCAAACATTTGTTTGGATTACTGGCTTCAAATTTGAAAAGCAAAAATTTGCGTGAGTGATGGATTTTTGTAACCCATGAATTCATTTCCATAATTTGCTCAAAAATTCATCGTTCATCAATTTCTATCACTCTCACTAACATGGCAATAGCGAGGAAAAAATGTCAATCAAAACTTTTAAAACACAGTATACAGGGCTCGGATGTGGTATTTGCATTTTTAAAATTCGAGCTTCGGTTGCACAAAAACGATGTATTTATCTCTCTATAGTTTCAATGTTTCGATTTGAATTTTTGTTTATCATATCTGTCTTTGCGAGAGTGTCATATATGAATTGTGCTCGCATCACGTCTATTTCACCGTATGTCGATAACCGCGAATCTGACAATGTGTGTGTGTGTGTGTGTGTGTGTGTATTGTGTTTGATTTTTTTTGTCGTTACTCGTTCGTTTAACATTTGCTTCTTTTGTAAATGAACCACCCACACGTTGTTCACCAAACAAGTTGGTTGAATCGGATTTCGTAAAGTTAATATTTGTCAGAGAGTTCGTAATCCGGACTCTGAACAAACAAATCTCACATTTCCTTCTTTACATT
>GL501517.1:9851806-9940223 GCA_000149185.1 Mayetiola destructor
AAAAAAAAAAAAAAAAAAAAAATAAGGAATAAATCTTTTTTTCTTTTTCAGTTGAGTTTTATTCAAGCAACTTCAGCTTATGTTTGAATTCGGAATGCAATGCTGAAATGCACCATCTTCCATGGATTTTCTTTGCGTGAAAAAAATAAACTTGCATTTCTAATATAATTCAGATGTATCGATGCAAAACGAAAGGAATGGAAATTGGATTGTAAAAATTGAATGGGACCACAGAGAAAAAATGAACGAATTTTTAAATTGGAAACCTTTTACATTATTGGTAATAGATAAAGATGAACTATCGAATGAATTGAATAAAACATTTTACTTCGATCATTTCAAACACTTCAATTTCATTTCAATTATATTTTTTTCGTCATTCAACATCAGCGACTGATGTGAAAAGGTAGAGAAAAGAGTCAAACACATTGTTGACATAGATTCAATTAGATCAACCACGATGATGATGCACAAGCATTTCACAATTCATCAACAACCAAAAAGACACAAACTGACAAATGTTTATTTCGATTTTGTTATTATGCAAAGGAAAATGAGATGTATACCTTAAATCAAATGAATTATTGCTTTTTTGTTTTTGAGTGATCAAATACATCGCCATTGGGGGAGTGACGAAATCAAAAATATGTAAATGTCGATGACAAAGAAAAAGCGGAAAGTCGAAATGAATGAAAACGAAGGCAGAACCAAGAAATGACGTAAAAAGGCTTTTCAAATCGTACATTTACATCGAATCTGAGGAAATTACAACGATTCTCTTATTCTTCATCTTTTCTTATTCTTCTGATATTATTTTTTATGGGTTCTATGAGATATTGAGGTACCTAGACATGAACATTATTCTTCGACGATGGATATATTTCATCTATATCATTATTATGTGTATTGCATTGAATTCGTTTTTTTTGTCATGCAGAGGTGAAGTATGATAAGAATTGAAATGAACATCAATTCAATTGGTCAATTTGACTGAAAATGGTGATGAGCGATGAGTGCGAACATATCGTAAATAATCATGTATGCAGTGTATGCTGCCAAGTTTTTTTTACTCGAAAGTAGTGCTTGATGTGTGATATTATTATAAAAAATGAAAATAAAAAAAAATGTAGGAGAAAAAAATCTTTGACCACCTACCCCGGGGTCTAGGGCCAAACAAAAAAATATGGGTCGGGAACTTTCTCAACCATTCGAATGAACCATATTTTTAGGCATAAGACATCACCCACACCGAGTTAGGGCCGATACAATGTTCAATCTTATTATGGTTGTCAATTCAAATAAAATGTTGTCGGTGCATAATTTACACACTCACACAGGACAGTTTTATATGAGAAATTTAAATGGGATCAATATATTTGATGGGAATAACAATGAGCAATGAATGACTGACTACATGTATTCGATGTGCATGTATCTCAATCTCAATATATTTACATTCAAATTCAGTGTAATTCTCATTCGCTTTGTAGAAAGCAATCTTATGATATATCTATACACGATTGCCCGTATTATTTTATTCTATTTTCACCTGGTTGGGAAAAATGAGTTGAAAAACGTAACCACAAATTATAATTGATTCAATATGGATATTATATGTTTTTTCCTCCATTTCGCATATTTGTTCGATATTCATGCTATAGTAGTTTCACCTCCGACGGTGGAAATTGTGTGCCCATTTTGGTCTTTTCTTACGTTTTTGCTTTTGCGATGAAGTGGCACAAATAAATTTCCATTTCAAAGGATTTATTAGGGCAACATTGGTTGATCCTGGCGTCGGTGGAAAAAATGTTTATTTGTCCGTTCAATAATGATTACGCATCATCATCACACGATTACACACGCACAGTCCATTTCATATTTGTTGTTAATTGAACAATTATTATTGTTATAATTGTTCTGTTTGGAATATTCGCACTCGGATGTTTTTTTTTCTTCTTAATTTCTCAGAAAATGGCCTGACATCAAAAAGAATACACTTGATAATAATAAAGCTAATTAAGCGATTAATCAATTTGGATGGATATCAAAACAGAGAATGTGCATGATCTACCTTAATAGCATTCTGAATTGCACACCAAACAACAATAAGCAACAAGCCAAGCAAAATAGAAAAATATTCGAAAATATTTTCTGTGCATTTTTGTCAAACCTCGAATCTCGAACGGAGTGAATGAATGAAGAACAAAGTAATCTATGGTTATCTATTTGTGTATCAGCAAATAATTCAAAATGAATGAATCGGTATGAATTTCATCGGCAAAAAAATAATATACGTATACAAAGAGAATCTAATTAGGCCAGTTTGTGACAAGCATCAAGGCCATTATCCATTATTTTTAAGGATGATCATGTTCACAGATAAATTTCATTTTCTAATTAGCAATATTTTTCGAATCACAGCTATTATTTATAATTGACCAGACGGTCATAGAGCTGACATGACAACATTTTACCTGTATGAATTGTATTTGCCTTTTCAATGGATTTAATTAAATTTTGTTTTCCCAAACACGCATAGCGCACAACCGAATGAAATGCAACAATATTCGGAAAAGCAGAGAGTTTTAATGGAATTTTTATTATTTGGCCAGACTCGATGCTCTGCACAAATGCAACACATATTAAAAAATAAAATGAGAAAAATAGAAATTGAAAAAAAAATATAACAATATCAAAAATCAAAATTTAAATGCAAAATATTGTCGAAGAATACTAATAATAATAAATCCAAACGAATGGAATTTATGATATAAAAAAAAAGGAGAATGAAACTAATAACATTTTTTTCAACTGTGAACAATATCAAAAATTGAATGGAAAACGACGTTCCAAAATGAGGGAGTAGCTGAACAGAGCTGAACACTGAACACTGAATATGGTGAAAATAATAAAAAGTGACAAACACTATTTGAATGAAAGAATGTTGTCGTTTATTATCGATCAATCGAATATAAAAATGCAGGTTATGACATGAAAAGCGTTCTTTTTTTCTGTTTCAATTCTACATATAATGTTGTACATCATTCAATTGGTCTGTTCATGTTCATCTGTATGGCACACATAGCTAAAAGCGTCAACAATAAAGGCAACACATTCAATTCGACTGATTGAATTGTATCTTGTGCAGTGTGCAGATTGTGTTGATGCTGATGCATGAATGAATGAATGGTGAACACATGCAAAAATTCAATGTTTACCTTTTTCTTTTACTCTCTCCTTCGCTTGCATTCAACAATTCAACCAAGACATTGCGTTTATCGTAACTCGAATGCATTATTTTCCATTCTAGTCTAAACGTTCGTGTTTTTTTTCACTCGGCCCATTTTCTGGGCAAATGAATGCTTAAATTTGTTTTTCGGGTGATCAAGAAAAAATATTGAAAGGTCATCTTTCGTTGTGGTTGTTATTATAACCTGTTGTTTGTTGTTAAGAGGAATTGCGTTCCAATTATATTTTACATATATTTATATAACGTTAGCAATTTAAGGGCATGAATTCATATTAAATTTACATAATAATCATCTGAAATTTAGAAACACCTGAATGAACCACACAATATGGATGATCGTTTGAGAGTTAATCATTTCAAAATTTAAATTTTTGATGTTCCATCTGTTGATAGTTGAAAGCAAATGAAGAAATTTGATTGAAATTTATGGCGATGAATGGAAATTTTGTGGAGGATAAAGTATACAATATATAGGTTTGCGTGCACAGTACAGCACAGTACCATGTGCGTTATGCTTTCAGCGCTCCAACAATTCGTATTCCGCATATGAAAATTCATGGAACAATAAATTTCTGGTTGCGCGAGTTTCGATTATGTTTCATACTATCGCTATTCAAAGCGTTTTTTTTTCTATCATGAACATCGAACATTTGATGCGAACAACTAAAGGACAAAAATAAATAGATAGAAATTGAAACTTGTTATAGATAATAGCGGCAAATGCATTCATTTAGCATGAGAAATGATATTTTATTCGAAATTTAAAGTGAATAGTGAACAGTGAACAGTAGCAATGGTTGAATGATATTCGAATATCAAGATGCATCACGAAATCATCATAAGTGAATCAAATGACTAACGATTCTATTTAAAATGAGCATATCAAAGTTTGAATATAATTTCCATGATTTTGTTTCTGTTCATCGTTGCATTGATGGTATCAATGCATTGCACTAGCCATGTATTGCATAGCATTCGAAATTCGAAATTCAAATGAAAGAGACAATGAAAATTGGAAAAATCGATATAAATAGATTCATGTATTGAAAGAAACGAGCATTAAAGAGACGAAGAAGATTTTGTCATTACATGCCATTTGATAAAATGCTTTCCCTATTATTCTGTACGCTTCATATGCAAGAATAATAATAGAACAATTGTTTCGATCAAATGCACAGTGCACACAGCAACCAACAATTGTACTGGCAACTTCCAACTGCCAACTGGCACTCAATTCAATTTTAATAAATCTCCAAATTATAAAAAAAAAATTGAGATGAAAAAGCCGTAAACACTTGGATCTCATTATGAAAGTTTGATTTCAAAAATTCCTTTCTCATTTTGTTAAAACTCATCATTGTTCAAAGTGAATGGTTGTGCTTACTGTTCACTGTTCAATGATCACTGTTCACTGATCACGGCATGCGAATGCATATAAATTATATATCATTGGTTCAAAGACGTCTATTTTATCAATTGTGAAATTTATTCAATCGGAAATGTAAGCCGAACATTTTCCGTTTTTGAGAATTTCAAAGTCAATAGCCGTATATTTCATATGGCGGTGCCTGTAACGAAAATCAGTATCGGTGCTTATCGATAAGCTGTTGAGTTGTGAATTACAGTAAATGATGATAAAACAATGAAAAGTGTCGAACATATCATTGACAAACGAAACTGTACTCAATGTACACATTCTTTTTATATCGATTTATTATTATTGTCATTAAATATATTGGTGGATGAGTGAATGAACTTATTGCCATTTCCATCATTTGATGCGACTACAATATTTAATGCAGTTGAGTATCTGAATGCGTAATTTCAGGCAATTTTCTATCATTTTGTCATCGCTTTTCGAATTTTCAACATTTTCATTTACAAAATGAAAAGATATAATGTTATTTGGACACGCTGGATTGCATGGAACTGAAATAAAGTTATGACTAAAAGTGAATTTGTTGTCGCACCAAATCTGATGTGTTTTTTCTGTCTTTTTCATTCTTTCATTCTTCCTTTTGCATTTTACGAAGCACATTATGTTATGGTGTTATTATGGATGCGCATAACCAGTATGAAACTGGAAATGACATAGTGGCGAATGAATATACAGAGTCAACTCATTCAATGATTTCTGAGCATTGCATAAATATAAACGGGTAGCTTACAGTAAAGTCTTTAAAAAAGGACCATTTCTCATTTGTGAACCAATTAGCCGGCAACCAAATGGGTTCTATTAGAGAAACTGTATTGTATAGCGTTAACCCTACAATATCAACTTCGAAATAAACGCGGAATTTCAAATGATTTAATACATTGCATGCTGTGCAATGTACACTGTACACCATGCACTGCGAATGCACATTGCACATGTTAAGACTTAGGCCCAGTCAATTGTCGACTCTTCGCCAAAAGAGAAATAACTTTTAGACACTTTGATTTAGTTTTGTGTACATATTGAAGTTGCAATTACATACAACACAATACACAACGCATTTCGAGATGAATGGGCTATACAAATTGTTCCAAACCAACTGAAGAGCTCATTTCTTTTATTCCATACTCCATACTATATACTTCATACTCCATACCATAATAACAATCCATCCAAGATACCATACACCATGCCACTCATATGATAATTCTCGTTTGTGGTTTGCCATTTTCTAGTTTTCACTTGAAAGCATCCAATGAAAGAGGAGACTTGTGCGATGGAGAAATCACGCAAATCATTCACAAAGAACTCAAAAAACTGAATACTTTTATTTTATTCAAATACTGCATTCAAATCTAAATGGTAGAATTATAGATGAGCAAGGGAATTATTATTAGATCCAAATTGTAAGCGTAATGATTTCATTTATGAATTAATATGTGAATGGGGGACGAGAGATAGAAGAAGGCAGACGACATGTGAAGAGATCATTGCTCAGTGTTTATTCAATCAGTTGTCGTAACTCATATGCAGGCGCCAATGTAAATCCACATTACCAATGATGTGTGGGTTTGAACTGTCGATGGTTGAAACAACAGGTCTTGAAGATTTCAAACTTGAAATTCAATTAAAATCACTGAGCACTCCATTCATTTGATGATCTTTTTGTGGTTGAATTCTTTCAATGTTTGCAGCTCAACTTTAAATATTCAATTTTTCATTTGAAATGCCGTATCGATTTCGATTCTTATTTTAAATGTACTTTCTACTTTTCATTGTTGTTTAGCCAACGTTAAGCCGCCCTTCAATCGATTATTATTAGTTGTTTGTTCCACTAAAAAGCAAAACAACTAAATTTCGGTAGCAATGGACGGTTAATAAATATTGTTTATTTATGTTGCGGAAAAGTTCTCTTAATTTCAAAAAATTTTCCTGACGTTATAAATGGCTTAGCAAACGAACTAAAAATTTAATCATTTTTATCAAAATTATTCCATGGAAAATGTGGCCGCCAAGGGCGATCTTGATTGTTATAATGTCAATTAAAAATGGCAATATGACGCATATCATCTGCTATGTGCATCATATATGGAAAAAGGGCAAACGTCTCATCCATTGGGAATGTTTCAATTATTATTAGTGGAGAGCTGCTGTAATTGAAGAAATTAAAATTCAATTATTATTGACAAGACCAAAATTTCAGAGCTGTTCTCCGAATCAATGCATTTGAAAAAATCTGCACACTTTCTTTTGCATTCAAACGTCATGGGTCTCTGCAAACTCCAATCAATAACTGTAGTATATTGCTTTGCCAGTATTCGCCTACTGCCTACCTATAGTAGCGTGGGAGTTTTTGATGTTTGGCTATTTTCTTGAATTGATATTGATTGGTGTTGTTTTGACCCGCACTCCTGTACATTCATGTGAATGCAATTCATTTTTAACATTTTCATTGAACAAAACTGTACTCGATATATCGAACGGAAAAGGATGGAATATTTTATAATTTGTGAAATATAAGAGCGATAAAGTGTCAAGAGAAAAATATTGAATGGCTAACTGAATTGAGTCATAGAATATCTATTTAAAATATGAATATCGAAATATGGAAAGAGGTTTCAGTTGATTTTGTATTGTTCATTTGGCAATTGAATAAAAATTTAAAGTTGATATCTCGAATCGAATAGTTTCAATGGAAGAAGTGGTAGATGGAGGAGGAAGTTGAATAAACTTTCTAGAGGCATAGAATCAATTTTATTATTTTATACACATTCTGCATCATCCATGCACGAACAATTCAATTGTTGATATATTTTTTGTGTCGTTTGCGCTCCTAAAATGATATTCAATCGTTTGAAACTTCAATTTTTTTTTCGTTCATCACACAGTCTGATGCGCGATTCAAGCCGCAAAAAATTGTTTTCATGTTCGTTCGCTCTTGGTCTTTGGTTCTTATCGATCCATTATCAAGTGAACAAATAAATGAGATGAAAAATCAAAACGAAATCTATATGCTGAGAAAATGTGCAGTATCATAACATTGTTTTATGATGATTGTATTTGTATTTGAGATGAAGCATGCGATAATGATGCAAAATTTCGATGGATGTATAATGTATAAATCATTGGCAAAAATCACCTAATTCAAATGATCATCCGTCAGTTGGCTGAGGCGACAAGCAGTCAAGAACCAGTCACAAATCTGCGATCAACTATTATTTCTTCAGCTTTATCCTTGGGCTTATTGCTCTGTTGATTATATTGGATATGCACTTTTATTATTCATACAATCCATATTTTCATTTGAATCATTAATTTCCTGTAGGAAATGGTTTCGTTACATTTTTCTTGTATTAAATCCAGAGCTGAACGGTGAACACTGAATACTGAGCATATACATATAGCTAGTTGTAGCTATTCCACTGAGACTAATGATTTCACTTGAAAACCATTCGACGAAACCAAAATGCATTTATGAAAATCAAGTGCATTTGCAATCACAGCGGGTATTTCATTAACGGATGTTCTTTCATTGAATATAATGATAATAATGACAATTTCGTTTGGGGGGGAAAAAATAGCACTTTGTGGATTGTGGAGAAATCAGTTAAACGAATCAATGCAAAAAAATATATAACAACAAATGGAATTGCAAATTAAACGAACTCGCATTGAATTATTCATTAGAAACAACAAATTCTCGACTCCTGATGCAAGGATAATGCGCTTAAAGATTGATTAGTATCAACGAACACGTAAATTGTGGATGCGAATTGTGAAACGAAATCAAATCAAGAAAAATTCATCGAATTAAATTTTAATTTTGAAAATGAAATTTAAAATGATATTCACGTAAGGAATATAAATAAACTAGAATTTTTGATATTGCAAACAACTTTATAGGGTTAACTCAATCGACAATGCAACGTGCTACCACTTTATGTGATTTTAAAATTTAAAAATTGAACATTGAACATTGAGCTCAATGTTAATTCTTCAGAATGTTGTTTGTATTTTGTTTTCTTTTTTTATCAAAAAAAAAAAAAAAAAAAATAACGTATTTACCCATTTTCCCTACCAAATATCAAATATCATTCGGTTTACAATATCTGAATATTTATCTATTGAATAAAATACATTTGTTAACTGTTTACCATTTGCTATCGCCATTATTATCACTGTATTGAAAACATAAAATGGACCTGACCATATTGAATGACTCAACAACAACACGAATAGTTGTTCAATTTACTGCGATCGAGATTAAAAAAAGAATATACAATAAATCATTTTTTTTTTCATTGAATACAAAATGATACACAATGATGCACAAACTAAATTTTCGCCCGATTGGCGATTTATGTTTGAGAAGACTGGTTTCAATTATTATTATTATTCCTTGTTGTCGTGCAAATAACAACATTAGTTGAGCGTTTGGCTGTTCTTGATATCAATGGTGATGATTTCATGTTCTTGTTTGCCCAATGTATCGGCTGCATTTAACTTTTACACGATAAATTTAATGATGAAATAATTGGTTTGATCATTTGAACACCACCTACAGCCACCCATTGTCACAAATATCATTTAAAATTTCATAAATAATTCCACCAGATTATTTAGAGCAAGAGTTGAAAGATAGAAGGACATTCAGTCATTTCACAAATGTGACAATGTTCAAATACGATTGTATCGGACATTCAGCATATGGAATTATAATTTTAGTGATCAATTTATCATTATATCATTTACCATTCACAGTTATAATATAGGTTTACACTCGAAACAGAATAACAAATCATTCAATTCAATTGGATGAACCACACAAAATTCTCTTCCAAATTTACCCAAAACTATGTTAAACATTTGCACATAAACATCTGGTCAAGTATACAATGTCGATTTTGGAAAATTGCTTTCTATTTAGAATTTTATATTCGGTATGCGTATTATGGTTTTCAACAATGTTGTTGGCATTCGTTCTCAGATTATTTTTTCCAGGCAAAGAATGTTTCGTTTTGTTTTTTGTTTTCGTTTGATGCCTGAAAAAGTAAAGTCTTTTTTTTGTTGCGGTGCATAGATAGAATAGCAATTTTTCATGATTCTTATGCTAATGGATGATTTTCATATATTATTATTTATTCATTCAGTTGAACGAGTTTAATTGTATAAGTTCTCTGCCATAAAATAAAAGGGAAAATGTGCCATTAAATTGAGATGTAAAATGAAAGGGAAAAACACCGACACCAAAGTTCCAAACTGGTAACAATCATACTGAACAGTAATTTCGAAGAACGGCGAACAATTTGAATGAACGACAAACAAAAAACAAAAATCAAAATTTAATAAAAAGTCGCTCAGACTTGAACAAGAACTTTAAAAAGTGTACAGAATACACAAAACGAACTGAGGAAATTTCTTTTAAACTTTGTTTGGAATTTTCAGAGGATTCTCGAAAAAAATGAATGCATTGACGCCTAATGGGTTTGATTCAAACGACAAAAATAAAAAAAAGAGCAACAAATGCTAAAATCTTCAATACGAACGCGGTATGTAAAAATAACAGCATCGCATTGCGTACGCGTGCTGTGTGATGTATGCTGTTTGTTTTGGGATTCGGTTCGTTCATCAGCATTTTTTATTGCAACAAACTCATGTCCATATTAAGAACAACTGAATCAGCCATCAACCATATAGGGAAACTTGACCTATGCGTGAATGTTCGTGTTTTATTGGCTATCGAATCGATTCACTGTTCGATGTTCACACATATGTTGTGTGGCTTTGTTGCTAATTTTAAGCATACAATACCAAAAAATTAGATGAGCAACATTGGATTAAGTATGATTTTTGTATTTGTTTTGCTATCGAATTATCTGACTGAGAATGACATTCTAATTATGTTCGATTGTGGTAAAAATAAAAGACCTCCGGATCAGATGTATATAACATAAAATGGCTTTGCCATTGCAGTCAAGTTGTAAATAAAGATAGATTGAATGACACGAAGGTGAGCTGAACGAACGATTTATCGATTATTTTTTTTTTTAGATGCAAGAAAACAAAACCATTTGTTTTTCTAAAACAATTTGTATCGACACATTTAGTAGCGTCTGTTCATGTGAAGACAGTAGAACGTGCTCGGATTTTAATTTAGTGTAATGTGTAATTGCAAACGGTGAATACACTTGTTTTTCGTATTCACTTCGGCCATTAGTTTCAGATTTCGGGGCAACGAGCGAATAATACCAATCATTTTGGCCAGAATAAGTTTAAGCGAAACAAAATGGTTATTTGGCACGATGTAAAATATCTTGTACATAATGAATTGAGTCAAGGATAACAGCATTCTCCAAAGAAATAAAACGAGATGCACGCACATCATACATGCGGTGCGAATTTTCTCTTCTAAAATCAGACTTAAAGGTGATTTTATCATGGTGACTGCTGACTGCTGACTGTTGACACGAATGAAACAATTTCCTTATTTCACTATAATAACAGACTGTCAAGTGATTGCTGTTTAATCGTTGTACGTTATTCGTGCATGGCAAAATATCCATAGCCAATTCATTTTGTTTCAATTGATGTTTACTCTTTATAGTGTTATTGAAAGTTTTCGATAACTAAACTATACTACTAAAATTGACCGACTGTTGACATTCGTCAATAATGCACTCAACAGTTAAGCTAGTCAAAAATGAAATGAAAAATAGAAAACGCTTGCATTTGATTCATCCATCAGAAAATTTCATTCAAGTGTTCAGTGTTCATTGCCTATACTCTTCAGTAAGTTTTTTTTTTGTCGGCGCTAAAGTTTGTTTCTGACTTCTCAATGAGTGGGCGAATAAAGTCATCGCCATCCAAGCATTTTGATACTTAATTCGAAATAAATTCCAGGTGACGCAGTTGTTTCTTGATATTAGTTTGAATTTGATTAAAGTTTTCGCTGCTAGTGATGCGAGATAGATGGGCTCATAATAATTTGCCAGGAAGACTCCAGACGGCGATAATTCGTCTTCGTTTCGATGTTCTGAAATAATTAAAATAAAAAATTTCTGCAATAAATTTGATGCCAATTCCATTTTCTTGCCCATGATACAGCACTTTATCGCTCACAAACATTCGAAAAATAAATTCATAAAGTTTAAAATGTATTGAAATAAATGCAAATTGGGCGAATGAACGAGTGGGCTTTAATACTGTTTAATTTGTATATTTGGTCATCGGTACGATTGTCTTCATACTACATAGTTCTCATTTTTCAGTAATTCGCATACAAAAACTGATCCATTCGAATATTTCGAAAAGTGTGTTTTTGTTTGCGCGTCGATGTCCAACAACAGGCCTTACACTTTTGGTATTTTAATTAGATTCTATTTTAATGAATGTTATTCAATGGTGCGTAACATGCATTAAGCTAATGAAATTCATACAGCTAAAGGAATATCGAATGAACGTTTATCGATGTTTATTTGTCTCATGAAATTTTCTTTCCTCAAAATTAAACAACAACAAAAATCACAAATTCTTTCAGAGGCAAAGTGAATACGAGTGCGAAGGGCTCTAAAACGAAATCATTGAATCTAACGGAATCGAAATTAAGACGTGGATCAGCAGATGTAAAAATTGATCGACGCATACGAAAGCCAATTATCGAACATCATTTCACATTGCCGACGAGTTACAAACAAAAGAAACGGCACATCGATCATCGAAAGAATGTCACACTCGAACGTAGCTCATCCAAAAAGAACATCATTGAGCAATTAGTATCTGATACGACAACAAAAGGAACGACATCAGCAACAGATTCGGTTGCTACAACTGCAACAACAACAACAACAACAACAACAGTAGCAACAACAGCAACAGGAACGGCAACAGCAACAGCAACAGCAACACCTAAAACAAACATTGAATCAACCAAAATGCATTATCATAATCCGAACGAAATGCCAAAATATCTATTTGGCGAACGAGATAAACAGCAAAATTTTACGAAACCGATCAAATCGGACGAAATATTTTTGAATAAATCCGGATGGGTGCAGGTGAATCAACGTGAACCATATAAAAATCGTGATAATACAGAATCATTCCAAAAATATAGCGCAAATGTAATTCAATCGAATAGCAATGCTAGTAAATTAGAGGCTCTCATTACGCGCAATGAAATCCGAAAGGTGAAATGTACGATTGATCCAAAGCTGTCAGCAATATTAACGGAACGGCCAGGATTTTTACCAATCAAACAATATGACGATAATGAATCACCGCCACCGGTGACACCAATTATATCGCCACCTCCGGCCTTTCAGGACAGCAAATCGTCAAGACAAATGTCAAAGCTTGGTTCCTCGAATGGCAATCAGGATAATGCTAATATAAATAAAGGAATGGTATTTTCACGTAGTTTTGAGTATGATAATCGTAAGACACATGAATATGATCAAACATTTTCGAAAAGTTTTGATTATGATTTTCTCAGTCCTACCAAAGAAGAGTCCAACCGAATTGAAAAGGAGAATACATTTCCAAATTTAACGAATTTGTCACCAAATTATTTAACGGATAAATCGGCACACAATTTATGTGAACCAACTACGAGTATATTTAAGCAATATTTAGAGCCAAAAGAATATTCAAATGATCCATCAAATTCGAGAAAAATGCGAGTCCGTAATACATATGCGACGGTACGAAATGAGTCAAGCGATTCGAATGCACGCCCATCACGTCGGACACAATTTTCAAAACAGGATTCAAGCTCGTCGTCCGGCAGCCATGTTGGTTATCGGGCTCGACAAACAGCCATTAATAAGCGTTTGAATTCTTGTGATAGTGGCGCTCGATCAGGTATTTTGCATCTCTTATTCTTTAAGTTTGTTTTTATTTTGAACGAGGACTGCCAAAATATTACAGATAATTCAAAATTGTGTGCGTGTGTACATTTTTCTCTTCTTTCAAAATATATAGATCTCTCAAATGACGAAGAGGATGAAGAAGACGAACCACCAAATAAAACACAACGATCCCGACACTTATATAATCAGCAACATTTTGTACGCAAACAACGTTCATTAACACCTGAAAATTTAACAGATGATCAAATAGCGTATCATCATCGGAACAAAATGCATACACCGGAAAAACGTTTGAATCATAGCTCATTCGAAGGTTCGCAAGGATCCTTATTGGAGAAGAATTCATTTCGAAATGAACCACTAGAACGTCAGCAACACATAAAAATAGCTGACAAAATATTTATATCGTCACGAAGTTCATCCAGCTCGAGTTGTAGTGAAGCTGAAAATGAATTAATTGGATATCGACGATCAAAACAACGTTCAAGTGGTAGATCAGCCGGTGATAATCGAATCAGACGTTCCAGGTAATTAATTTAAGAGCAACCTGAAATGCATTGATATGTTTTTTTTCTTTGTTTTTTTTTTTTTGGTACCGCCGTTTTTGTGCATTATTTGCATCAAATGTCATTCACAATGAATTCATCTTTATTCATTTTCATTTCAAATTCGCAGATCATTACAATTAACCGAACGTTCACCAAATCGAACAGCAGTCCATAAAACTGTTGTTCAAATTAGTGCAAATAATGTGCCAAAAGAAAGACTTAATAATAAAGCAGCTGCACCAATTATGAATCGACGATTCGCTCATAATGGCAATAATAATCGTTTAGCTATTAACAATGATCGACAATATAAAGATGTACGAAACATGGATTTGGAAAAGAGTCGATCACTTGATTCCGAATATGAAAAATATCAGGAAAACAGTCGAATGGATTTTGATAAAAGTCGTTCATTTGATGAACATTATGGTGATAAAACATCGAATCAAAGTAATTATTTAGAGCATAATAATTATTTAGGCCAACCAACGAAAACAAATAGTCCACAAAATTATGGAAATCGTTCTAATGAATCGGATATTATGTATGATAGTGGTAGAAAACAAATGTCACATTCACCATTGATGGGCTATCAACATGGACGCAACAATCGCCGACGTTCACCAAATCTAAATCGAGAACCAATTCATCGATCGATGGCAACAAATTTTGATCATTTACCATCGAAACAGCAACATGGCTCAAATGCTCAATCAATACGTGATCATTCACCAACCAAACGATTAACAGGAAATATTCAATCCGCTACATTATCGGCCAATAATTTGTCGTTCAGTTCGGATTATGAATTGAATTCAAGCGATTTTAAAATTCGTGGCAATGTGAAAAATGATAATTTAAACGATGAAAAAACAAAATTGGCATCCAATTGTTACTATGGCAAAGCAAATGTTGATCAATATTTGAATCAGAGGCGTCGTGATACGTCAAAATCGAATATTAAATCGCACATGGCTAGATTAACAGCACCTTCATCGGCTGCACCATCCGCAAGGTATTTAAGAAATTAAACCAAGTCCCTATCCCAAACAAAAATAAAGAGCTCTTATCTATCAAAACAATCCGTATAATGCGTAATTAATATATGCGATACGATGAACAATCAAATAATCAAAATGCAATCCGGCTGATTGAGATTCAAATGAAAAGAAATGAGAAAAACTGTTGCGGCATGCTACTCTACTGCATTGATTTCTATTAGTTCAATTAATTTTCCCAAATCAATTTTTTTATTTGTTTGATTGTTTGGTTTTCGGTTGCAATTTTTATTTTATAATTTGATTAAATGTTTGATTTTTTATTATTTTGTTGATTTCTTTTTTCGCTTTTTTTTTCTTTCTTCGGACGTTTTAGTTTCAGTTGTGAGACTTCGGATTGTGCATGTGGCCAATCAGATATATATAGTGATTGTGAACAAAATACACATAAATTATTCCAATCGGGACCATTGATGAATTTCCATTCGAATAAAAATGATTATTACAAATTGAATGGTCTACGGGCCAAAAGTGTTGTGATTGATCCATTGTTTGATTCAAACAATCAAAATAATCGAATGACAATAAATTACAATCATAACAATGATCACAATGTCATCAACAAAAATCATAAAAATCCAACAAAAAATGATCCAATGATAAATGCCAATCGAAATAAATATAAATTAATGGGTAAACCACCAATCGGTGAAAGACAAATGAAACATTTTTTCGGTTTTTCATTGGATGAACGTGAAATGCCAATAACGCGTGAACGTTCAACACATTTTCAAGTGAACACAACAAAACGTAATGCAATTGATTCGAATCACCGAAAGATATTAAAATCGTCTGGATCACCGAAACAGATGCGAGCTTCATCGTTCGGAGAATATACCGAACATAACAGAAACAGGTATTGCCATTATTTTTATTCTCTCATCTTCTCTATTCATCAGTTTCACGTTACCATTGCGTGTCGCATCAATTTGTCAGAATTTTTGGTCGTTAAGCATAATTAATTAAGTATTCGGTTCCATTTTCATTTAGATTCTCAATAATTACGAAACGATTGGCCATGAGCGGTATCAAATTGAGAGAATTGGATCGATTCAAAAGTCGTTCGTTGCCATGCTTATTTATGCGACACAGGTAAGTTATGTTTTCTCATGTGATTACACCAATTTTTTTGTCGACTGCTTGATATAAACATACATGTATTAGAAATTCAAATAATAATATCAATTCAATGCAGAAAATTGCGTCCAATGAAAATATTTTGTCTGGTTCAAATCAATGAATGTAATTGAGAGTGATTTTCTTTCGGTTAATTTATTAATGAAGTAATCATTATTCATCAATTCGATGCCCAATCAATCAAACCCACTGAAGTGAATTGGAGACTTCACTTTGAACGGAACGGCAATTAGATTTGAAAGGTTTTCATTTTCAGTCAAACAAAAGTCAAACCGCATTGTAAAATAATACAAACGTTTCAAAGACGATACAATTATCGCTGCTACTATCCAAAAGGTGGCACACTCATATGAAATAAAAATATATTTATAATGCTTAAATAAATTTACAATTAATTGAGTTAATAACCGAGGATACCATTACGTACCACGTACACATATGGATGCAATGAACGCTTGCTCATTTACTAATTCAGCTGCTGGTTAACTGTGAATCAGTGTGAATTTTCCATTTGCCTGCAATTTGCTTTATATTAAAGCTACGTATCATACATAATCAATGGCTGTGAGTAATTAATGAAATTTGCTTTTGCCAGGACAATTGTCAGGCAAATCTCACAACACTGCTGTGTTCAAATTAATCTACAACGCAAACTTATGTAGAACCAAGGAATGATATTAGAATTTATTTGAAGAGCAAAATTCACTACATATTCAACAATTCACAGGTATTCCGATATTAATTTATCCATATCAGCATAGTCGAACTTATAATCTAAGATGAATTTCGAATTGATGAAAGCATACGGTACCAAACATCTTTTTCCATCTGGATTTTTAATGTTCAGACCGAGAATTGTTATGGTTTTGTGAGCATTGATTTTCACAATTACAACGATAGCAGAACTGAATGCTCTGGACGAGTATTCACGAATGGTGTACGTGTATGAAAGCCGAGTATGTGCTGTGAAGCCGGTACGTCGTGACGCACAAAGACAAATAATACTTTTTAGCCGTAATTTGAATTTATATTTTTATAGACTCCGGTAAATATGATTCGGTACAATATTGGCATTTTGTTGGGTCTTTCTTTCATTTTTTTATTTTCTTTCAATGGTACACACATTTCCTTGTTCACAAATGATTTTGCACCGATGCAAGGCGATGCACGTACCTACATTGTACAATTCTTTGAAAAATGCGCATACCAATACACACATCCATTCGATTGTGTGGCATAGCAGATAGTTTGTGTGTGTGTACAATAGTATTCATTACGGCACATTTGGGCGGCTAGCTATTTCATTCTGTGAATGAACAGCGAACGGCGCGCGTACAACACATATACATTGCACATGCACATAGAAACATACCGAACGAAATATAACAACATGAAAAGATCCATAAACTCTTCGGAGTACACAGTACATTCAATGTTCATCAAACCCAACTACAAAAAATAAACCGTTTCCAATGAATCCAATGTGAATTTGATGGCAAACAATTTGTTAAAAGGCATACGATAGTGAGAAAAGAATAAAAGAAACAAGAAGACAAAAGAAAAAATGGAATCGAAAAATTGCGTCGGATAGAAACCGATACGACAGACGAACAACGATTATGATGAGAAACCAAAACATTCGGCGCGCAATGTCATGCATACGCAGACTATACATTATACACACATTATCGACTACAAACACACATATTTATATGTCCGTTGAAAAATGCATTTTGTCATACGATTTATCAGTGTGCCATGACGCCTCCTTTCGAACGACTTCTGAAAAATGAAACGTTTTTTGTTTAAATCCATTTCGTTCAGTTGAACTTCTGTTATTGCTATTGTTACCACTGAAAGAACTATTTTGTGTGCGACGTCGTCGTCGTAGCTTGTTGTTTTCTTTACGTTCGACGAATACAAATATTTTATGATAGAAATTATTAAAAACAAAATAAAATATAAATATATTGTGTTTTTTGTGTATCGAAATTGAATAGAAAAATAAATTTCATTTTTTTCGAATAGTTGACCGAGTTCAATTCTGGTTAATTTTATAAAAAAAGAAAGGAACTGAAAATTTTTTCTTCAAATTCTATAATATTTAAAATCAAAATGGGATATTGATGAGATAGAAACGGGAACAAAGTTCAATTCTGATGTGATGCCAACACTTTATTTGATAACTTTATTCAATTTTTTTTTTTCGCAAAAGAAAAATATAAATCGTTTTCGGTAAAATTCAGTGTTTAAAAGCAATAAAAAAGAAAAATTCAACTAAATATTCATATTCATTGAATTAAACTGAGTGAATTTCAAATATTGAAAAGAGATTGTTTTGTTCCATGTGCAAGATGCATGAATTTGCTATTTTAATTAATGCAAATTAATTAATACTTATTAAACTAAATGGTTAATGTGCGTGTGCGAATGTGTTTGTGCGAATGTGTTTGTGCATCGAGCAATTCATTTGATATATATTCGGATGAAACGTGCTCTTCGATGCTTTGAATGATTAATTCATTCGATTTGTACGTATACAGTTGATTTCCAGTTCTCCATCAATTCATCTCAATTGTCACATATATTTAACTCAAACATTCGAACAAACCCACATTTTCAAGTTTCAATCTCGAATTCTCCGTCATCAAAAGAATCGAAAGATTTCTGAAAAGTTTTCCAACGGTAAAAAAAAAAACAACACTTTAATCGAATTGTGGATTCAAATCAGATTTACATAATACTGATCCGAAAAGATCCTGGCAATTGGTAACGCTTTTTTCGATGCATACATGATCCACAAGTTTATTCAATTTAAACGTAGTTTTCAATTCAATCGAATCTGCAAAAACTTTGAAACATTTTAGACAGTCGTTTTGGGCCGTAAAAACTTGTTCTATTCCGATAAAATAGCTGTCATACGCTTGTTTTGAAAAAAAGAAAAATTCAGTTCATTCGATTCATTGGAAACGAAAACACCCTTATATTCGGCCAGAAATGGTCTTACGTTCGCAATATGTGAGAATGTAAGAAACCAAAACTATTTCAAACGAATAAAAACTGAATTCATAAAAAAGTTTGAAGAAATAATGAAAAATAGAAATAAAAATTTAATAAATAAGAATTGGCGATCATGCGATAGAATACACACAGAGTACCACAAAAGTGTTTTCAACAACTATCGATAAATTGAGATGTCAGTTCTAAGCAAATGTGCCTTATTTGTGCAGAAGAAGCTCATAAGGGCTATAACAATATTCGAGATTTGCGTAGCACATGTAATTGGCAAACAGCTGAGCATTACTTGCATTGAGCCTCCAGCATTTTCTAGAAAAATTAGACAAATTTGCGTAGAACTGTCATCGATGACTGTCGAAAACACCATTTCAGATCTCTATGTATAGACGTGTGTATGAGTGTGAATGTAAAAGAGGCAAGCAGGCAGGCAGGCAGGCAGCTACTTAAAAAAAAAAAAACAAAAAACAAAATCATAACACGAAAAGTATAATAGTTATGAATGCATATAAAAAGGAACCGGTGTTGTGTGGATTTGATGCTTATAAAGACGCTGAACAGCTGTCGAAAAGCATTTTCGACATAATGTCTTTCGTTAGTATTTTAAAATCACTCACGTTAGACGTTCATGTGTGTATTTTGTGTATATGACTTGCACTGGTGTTTCATGTCGGTCTTCGTTCATTCTTTATTTCCCCCGAATTTTTTTCTCTTCTTAACAAAACCGATTAGATCTTTTTTCTTTCTTCATTATCGTATAAACATTTGCTGTTTTCATTCTTCGTACGTTCTTATTTCTTTTGCTGCAAACAGTTTATCGTATTTTTCTTTGGGTTAAATTTCATGCTCATGAAATTTGTTTTTGAAGATAATGATCAACATTCATCATTTGTTCATGAGTTTTTTTTCTTTCATCATTAACGATTTCGTTTGCCTTATTTGAAACGATACAAAATTGAATCATGGAACTTCATTTGCAATATCACACCACTCACAGACACATAATATGCACACAATTCCGGACCAACAGAAAAGGAATTGAGCATTGAGCAACCCCATAGCCCATAGCCCATAGCCCATAGCCCATAGCAAAAATAGAATGAGCCTAACAAGACAACGGGTTTTATATTGTGTGTGTTAGTGTTTGTTCAGTCTTCTTTCTGTTTCAACTATTTCTGTTTTCCATTTATTTTTGTTATATTTGTGGATGCCATTGTATCCAATGTACAAAATACACAAACATCCTATCCAATGGTGTGTGCGTATATGTACGGTTTATGCGTACATTCGAGAGCATTTGCTCAATCAGCGGCATTAATAAAGACACAACAATACACTAAATTTTGAATGTCTTCACTTTTTTGTGCTATATCGTTCATATTCATGTACAATGTTCATGAAGAAATAATACCGAAAACTCAAGACCCCTGAGAATGTCGAGAATATTGCTGAGACGGTTATAATGGTAATAGTCATGCATTTTATTTTTGCTATTGCAAACGATTCTATGTTATTTCACATTCTGCCCGTATTTCACAGCCAATTTACATAATTTTTGTCATTCCGATGTGCTTTGAAATGGTAAAGAGAGCGCTACGAAAAGGATAAATGAGCATGAAATACGTTTAGCACATGTGTTTCGGTGATCTTTGTGTTTATTCATTTTATGACATTCTTCAGACACTGTGAACTTTGATTGCTTCATGCTGTATGCAATCCATTCCAACAACAATATGATGATAATATTCATGAAAAAGGCTACGAATTTTGTAGAGTATCTGAACCTGTTGTCCCAAAAGACGGACGATTAAACTGGTCCCTTCAAACATTTTTGCCACTAATTTCCATTGCAAATGAATGCCGCCTCATTCCGAATCCCCCTTTTTTTGGTCGTTTTATTTTTATATTTTGTTGTTCGCCTTTTTCTCCTCTTTCGACCATGGTCGTTGGTTTATCATTGCTATTTTGCACGAAACTTGAAATACCATCACCTGTCGATAACACACGTATTGCAATATAGAGTCAATCAAATTAAGCCGAAAGGCCATTGTTAATTTGATATGTCAACAAAAATTCCACTGTGTATTTCGAATGAACAACATTATAATTTTAGCACTTTTTGTCAGCTAATTGAAACGGTTTTCATTGAATCCATTTCTTATTTGACAAAATAGTTTTCAATTTTTAGTATTAAATCGATTTCGAATAGGGTTTCCACGAATGTTTGAGTTGCGAAAAATGTGCATAAATACAAAAAAAAAAAGTCAATGATTGCAATATTTGTCCTTTTCTCCCTCTCTTCTACCTTCCATTTCAAGACCTCAATTTTAATGACTACGCCAAAGAATATTCAATGAAAATGTACAAAAGATCTCACATTCAAACGAGAACTAATTAATGCAGATGAATAGTTACTATTAAAGCAACCATTTTAATTTGCTAATATCAAATCAACGTTCAAGAAAAATACGTAAGACTGATTCCACGAATAAGCGTCGATACAAATTTAAAGAAAAAAAAACCATCCGAGTGAAGAATAACATTCAAACTTTAAACATATCAGACTTTTGTGCAAACTGTTTTGTTTTAAGTATATATTCAGCGGATTGATATACCGTCGAATAGAATGGATCGTGGCCAAGTAACGGACATTATTGTCACGAAAAATGATACTCAACAATCGATACAAAAAAATGAAACATCGAAAAAGAATCCAACCAAAAATTCATCGCAATCGAGGGAACATCAACAAGAAATTGCTGAAAATGTCATCGACAATAGCTTAGACTCATGTGAAACGAATAAAATTTCAACGAAGAATAAAACATCATCGTTGACACTGACACGAAGCTCATTTGTGCGAAGTAGCTCCGGAAATAATCAAAGTACATCAAAATCGTGGTACGCAAGATGCAATCGATGGAGAAGTTTAAGTAGTGATCGACGCAAAAATCCAACATTACGTTACAGTTGGAATACCGGCATTAATCCAATGTCAATGTAAGTTATGATTATTATTCAGAGTGTGATTACCGTTGTTGGAATTAATTATAAACAAAACGCATTGGCGAACCCTTTTCTCGCTTTGATCCTTTGACGCACAAGCAGGGCTATGATAGGGTTTCTGTACACATTTGCCCAAAAAAACGTGAGACGCTTTATACAAAGAGTGCTCAGTTGCATACTGATTAAAAAAATAAGGCAAATTTGCCTAGATCTGTCATTAGATTATCGATGACCGTAAAAATGCTATTGCGAGTCTTTCTCTTTCTCTCTCTCTCTCTCTATCTTCTTTTTGTGAAGTTGTTCCAAGCGCCGATATCTTCAATGTCATTGAATGAAAGGAAAAATTCAAGCTTTTTGGTATTGTTTGTTGAAAGTGAGTGAAATCTCCGAACGAAAATGACAATTATGGATGCGATCTTCATTTCGTGTGCAAATACAAAAATATTCAATCGAACGATGAATGCTTTGATAAGCATAGCAGTCACAATTGAGCTGTGATTGACATTAAATAAATGATACATAGCAATACATGAAATGTGTAGCACGAAACATTTTATTTATCGAATGAAAGCAATTGAACGATGATATTTGACGAAGTTTGTCACACATGCACACTGTATACTCGTTCCGCTCGCCGTAATGAAACAAATAAAAGGAAAAATAATCCAGAAATAAAACAAAGCGAATGAAAAACAAAACAAAATGAAAAGGGAAAAAAGCACATTTCAACAATTGACACGAATTCATCCATTGCAAATTCATTTGGACGCGAAATGTGAATGCATTGATATTGCTATTTTCAATTTCAGATCAAAATGGAAAATTAAATTGAATGCAAACACAAAATGTATTTTCCTGTGAATTAAATACAGTTGCTACAATTACAGCTACAGTTAGATGACAATTTCTATTTAATCTTTTCATTCGATTTTATATTTGTAGAAAGAAACAAAATGAAATCGATAAATTCACATGTTCATTATTATCCCAAACGTACTCATCGGTACATTGGCCCATCGCAATTGTTTTATTGAAATGCATAGAACCGACAAGAGTTTTAGAATGTTCGTTTATTCGTTTAAAATGCACCAAATGTATGTATATGTATTACGTGTAGCCATTTTATCACTCGTTTTTTCCAGCTTCTTTACATGTGTACGAAAAATGTAATGTGTAAATGAAAAATCAAAGAAAATAGAATATAATGGTAGTCCGCTAGATTTCTCTCATTCTTTTTTCATCGTTTTCTTGTCACCGAGCTGATGTGTACGAATCACTGTTATCTTTATGTTTAACTTCATAGCATCCGTTCAATATTACCTTCCGAAATGATTTTTTTTTGGTCGTAAAATGAGCATCGAAATGGATTTTATGGTATCATACTTATATTTTTCGACCAACAATATGATGGAGAAAAAAAAAATCCAATAAATGCTTTCAATGTGTGGCACAAACCCTTGATCAAAACCTGTTCATTCTCTTTGCATTCGCCATGTGCCATTCATGAACGATGTCATTATCAAATTCTATATATTTAGCTCATTCGTACGGAGTTTCAATGTTTTTCTTTCCAATTTTATCTTGTTCATTTTCAAAATTGAATTTAGTTTTGTCGAATGGAATTTGTACTATATGCGAATTGTGAATGGTGTCACATCGTTAAATGAGCAAGAGCATGCCATAAAAATGCATTAATTGGATATTTGTTTGATAGGCGCTAAACTTATTTACTGTGATTGGCATGAAATGTATGAAATGTATGAAATGTTTTTGTCATATTCGCGTACGACTAAATGCAAAATACATCGTTGTCTTTGTCATTGACACATGTGTCTGTACACATACAATGCACACAAATGCACACAAAAATCTCATCGAAATGAGTAAGCACCGTTACATTTGGCTCAAATTCAAATCATTCGAAATGAGAAAAAGCAACGGTTTCAAATTGACACGCCAACTGTTAATCGAAATGAATGCTTCAAATGGCAACATTTAACGATAGCAATTTTTTCTTTCTGTTTTCAATTAATAATCTCCTGTTAACTGGCTGGCATCGAATTGCAACTCTAAATATTTACATATCCAGATATAGCAGTTTCCGATGAGAATATGCAAAATGCGCAGCAATAAAAACACCAACAACATCCATCAACCATCCATCAATCTAAAGAATAGAACGAGAGAGAGAGAGAGAGAGAAAAAAAAAACCATGCAAAACTAACAACAATAAAATAGATTATGATCCGTTCTTTTTACATTTGAAAGTGTTAAATGAAATTGAAACAAAAACAAATTCAATAAATGCTTATTGGACTGAAATATGATTAAAAACGGCAAATATGAAAATATTAATGTGAATGGTGAGAGAATCTTTGCGAAAACATTCATCGCAAATTACAAATTCAATTATCATCTAGTGAATATTGACAATCATCCACAAAATTCGAGAGTTACAAATGAGAAAAATAGTAAAAATAAACGGAAATAATCACATTAAAAATGTGCAATGCCATTCAAGCCAAGCATTCGCAAATTGCCAGTCAACAGAAGAAGAAAAAAAGCGACAAGAAGAACATTAAACCAATCGAAACGAAGCAATGTTTTAAAACAGGAAGAAAAAAATAAAAAATTGCTTTGAAAATGATGTTGATTTCCATCAAATTTATTGTTATTTAATGGCACATACTTCAATTTTACCTTTTTAAATGATAATGGCTGCTTTATCCCGGATATTAGATCGAATTTTCTTCTATTTAGCACAAAAACGTCAGATGTTATCCACTTCAATATCCATAAATGTTTGCACAGCAAGACGGCAACAACAGCAATGAACATCTTTTGAAATATTATATTTGACAGTGATTGTTCATCAGCTGCTGCCCTTTCTAGCGATTGCGATTTGAGCTTCAAAATTATGTATATAATTTTTGTGAAATGTGTCATAAGGTATTGTGTTTCATTGTAATATTCAAGATGACCATATCAGGATCGGCATAATATTGACATTTGTTCATTCATTCATCAAATGATACACATGTCTGCGGGACTAAAATGACATTCAGCCAATCCGAATTGTGAGGGTGTTTGTTATGCGTTATGCATCACCTTGACCCATTATTATTACAAAATTTTCCATTTAAATGGCGTCCAATTATAATCGAAATCCAAACAAAATAACATAATAAAATTGCAATAAAAATGGATCGATGCCATAGAAAATGTATAATCTTTAATATGAGATCTTAAATATTTATTGTTGGTAGGTACTTGGTACTTTTAGTCAATATTTGTCAAAATAGAGAATTTAATAATCGTTTACGAACGATTGGAAAATCGCAAGCTTCACATTTCCCATACGAACAACGAACATGATGGCATTGTTGAATATTTTAAACTTCTGAAAACTGGAAGTTTAATGGAATATCAAAAATATCATATTCAATTCCAATGAAGTACCTTCGAACTGACGTAAAATGCACTCTAGTGTATCATCAAACAAAAGTTTAAGCAAAATACAATCAATAAAGCATGCCAAGTGCCAGTTGCCAACAAAAGATATTTACAATAAAATATTATGGGAAGAAAAAATAAGAATGTCGCAAATTTTGCACAGAAAATTATTTTGACGAACGAACGGAAATACAAAACATTCGAGAATATAATCCTCGTATTATACTCGTAATATGATGTATGTTTGTATTATGTGCAATGTGCACTTATTTTTATGCATTTAGTTCAATTTGTGCGCATTTATGTTTCATCGTTACAAATTATAATTGGCATCATATGTTTTCATCGTCTTTGAGCTACAAAAATCGTCATTCGTAATACACTTTAATATATGTAGATATGTAAATGTATTTTACTTGTCTTGTAATGTGTAGATCATTCTTGGTAAAATCATCGGTTAATCGTCGCGACACTATGTAAAAACCGCAATAATAGCAAATGATAATGTGATGAAGCTGTTGTGTGCAAAACAAAGTGAGAATTTGCACAGAAAGGGAAAAACTGGAAAAAAAGAGAAGTTCACAATCGAAACGGAACGGGCGCTATCAATCAAATGGAAAATTACACGCATTCTGAATTGAGACCGCCAGATAAATTCTTTTTATATATTTAGACTTGTCATGGAACATTTTCCTAGCATTCATTCAGTTATTACGAAATACAATGGACAAAATAAAATCCCGGCTCAAATGGATATTTGAAAGAGATCAATCCAGGATATTCGATACAAAAGCAAAAACGGGGATAACGTATTGTATGTTCTTAGCTCGGTTTGGATTTAATTTTGTAATCATATAAATATTACATTGAATTCTATGTTGAATTTTGTGCAAAACATGAGCTCAGTATTGATGACACATGTGTATGGTGAATTTGCACCTGTTTCAATTCTATCCTTAGCTAAAGTTCTGCTTGGAAAATAATAATAATGAAAAGGGTACTTTCATTCTGTTAAAACATTTTTGTTGGAGTTTCTCATAAAGGGGGCAGAGTTCGGGAACCAGTATGTTTTTTATTAATTTGAGAATATTGAAAAACTCGTCCATTCGTAACATTATCCTACACAAAGCGCATTGCAAGCAGGGACTTTGATTTCATAATTTTTATTGACTGCACTCTGTACTTCTTACTCTGTGTATTTCAAAATGATAATCCGTACCGTGCCCGTCGATGTAAAGTAAACTGCGGATATTATTCAGGATATTGCCACGGAAACTGAATACCCATTATTTATTATAAAAGTAACGAATAAATTCATTCTAATGAGGATTAATTAACATTAACATTTTTCTGTTGACTTCCATCATTTATTCGTTGATCGATTGTTTTGTGAGACGTAAACGACAACCAAACTACATTCAATCACTCCTTTATCCTACGCGAAATATAAAATGAAATTCATATAGCTGCTGATTCATAACCAATGAAAATGAAACGACTTAAAATTATTCTTTCGTCTAGAGCTACCTTTTGTATGATGAATTTCTGAGAAAAGTGCACCTGCAGCGCCATAAAGCACACGTACGCACCAATCAATAACAATCGACATATGGTTCGGCTTTGTTTAAACAAAACAAAAACATGTTGTGAGTTTGGAATCCCGGAATGTTTCGTGCATTCTTTCACAATCCATAATTAATATTATGAATACCTAAATATTTTTTCTCAAAAAAAAAAAGAAAAAAAGAAAAAAAACACATTTCTAAATGAACAATATGCCGCATGCTGTGAGATGGAATATGTGACACCATGCATGCCTACACATAATTTCTATGAATTATTATTTATTCATGTTAATAGTAAATAGTGAGACTATTGTTATTTTTCGTTGTGTGTTCATAGTTCTGTTGTTGTAACAGAGAAAAAAAAATGCCCAAAAATTGAAAATGATATAATTCTTGTAGATGTGAGTGTATGTATTGGCCCTTTCGCATCATTTTATTGGATTTCTTTCATCATTGTATGAGATTGCCGATGACAATATTACTGCATGAATTGGACCATGTCATTTTCCCCAAATTATTGAGATGCACAGCAGGTGATAGTTTTAGTTCCATTTGAGACGAAAATCATCAGTCTTCAACCTTTGGTTGCATGCCGCTACAAAAAAAATTACAAGGAAAATGAAACAAAATATGTTCTATTTGTAAATAACGTGGTTGTTTGCATTTCATGCGTATATTATTTACCATTATGTTTAAAGAAGGTGAACCTGAACGAGAAAAAAAAACTGAGTTTTATGCTTGTGTTGGTTTCATCAAAAGTGTTATGAGCTCCCTTATGGTGCAAGATAAGGTGAAGAGACATTTATAATTGTCTGTTTGATAAATTTGAGTCTGGGATTTTTGTTTGTTTCCACTACCGTTCGATTTCCTCTGAATGAGTGCAACATCGACAAGGGCCACTAAATAAATAAAAAATTAAAGTAAATATTTAACGAAGGAAATACGGATCTGGAGATTATGAATTGATGAGACGTCATTCTTGCTTTAATTTGTTCAAAACAACTTTTGTTCATTTCCTGCTTGAAATGCACCAGATATCCTAGCCTACTGTTTTTTCTTTCTTCTCTCTCTCTCTCTCTCTCTCTCTCCATAGTAGCGAACAAACGCAAAAAGAAAATCATTTGCAAATCATAATGAACTGATGGTGTTTGTGTTCCGGATGCAAGAACTCAATTTCTCTTTTATTCAGTGACGATCATCAAAGGAATGTAAAAGCTTCCCGTTTTCATTTTTCTCTCGATCACCAATTGGATTATCCTATCAATATTTCATGAAATTTACATTTCCTCCTTTATTTCGTGCAAAAACACAAAGTCGATTCAATATTGGATTCTTTCAAGAATGGAATCGATTTTTTTCCATTTGAATGGAATCACATAAATATAAACTTATTTCTTCCCCTTATTTTCGTTTTTGTTCGTATGAAATGTCTAAAAATATATCACGAACATTCGATGAAAAACGAATGAGTCTCCCAATGCAAGATGGTTTGCATGTGTCTTTTTTTCTCATTTTCTTTGCATGTATGAGCAGATGTTGGCATGGTGGTATCTTATTATCTCTTTTTTTTCCCCCATTCGTGCATCAAATTCAAAGTCCCATGTGATAAATACAGCTAAGGCACATTGCTTGTCCTTCTGTATCAACGAAAAAATAAATACACCGCCAAGTTGTTTACGCCTGAATTTAACATACAAATCTGATCACTTTGAGCTTGATGCTATGCACAGTAGTACACAGTTCTTGAATAAATTTGTATGTTAAGCATTGAGCACTGAAGTGCGCTCCATTCACACAAATAGCTTAAGAAACTTTTTATTATTCGCCATCATACGAGTATGTTTACAAATTAATCTCTCGTCTCCGTATATGATGTGGCGCATAATTTCAATGTGGCAAACGAGAAAACGAAAAAAAAATGTCACAAAATCATTCCTTCCAATTATATAATCACGTATCATGTATGCCGTTCCATTCTATAATAAGTATTGCTTTGATGAAAATATATAAAACATCGTGGGCTACCGTCACCACAATTAACTGGCAAGGCAGATAACATCATTGCCAAATGATTTAATTTTTGCAAATCGAAGCAAAGACATCATTTTTATGAAAGAGTTTCATATTTGTTTTCTCACACGTGATATAATGTGTTCTAATCGAATCATTTCTCTATTTCAGTTGTTCAGCTACCGATGGGAATCGGATTCCACAGCCCAATGTGGTGAGTAAATATATATTGAAATTTTATCATTTTTTCATGTTTGACATTATTAGTTCAACATTCATTAACCCATCAAAATAAAACAATGTTCCGCCAAATGACCAGTCATTCGATCACAATTTAAATATCATCACACCAATCAATTGAGTTAAAATTTATTTATGCAAAAGGAAGAAACAGAGGAAAAAAATGCCCAATCAATAACGACGATGACAATCATCAAACAAATAAAATATATTACATACAATGTTTTTTAAAATGTATATATGTATAGTACATTTGGTCGATAATAGCGATGAATGTACGCATTAATTAGATATGAATTTTGAGTGAATGCTGAAACACGCACAACGGAATTTCATTTGATTCGATATTAATATCATTTGAATTTCGTGTAAAAACATTTACAAAAACTAAGACACAAAACGAACGAATGCGCAGATTCCAAGAAGGAAGAAACATTTCCTTTCGATTAGGGATTAAAATATTATTTCAGCTAATTTTTTTTTTATTCATTCGCCCTTGAATGAAGAATGATTTTTGCATTATCATATTCATCAAATGAACGTGTTTTCGTTTGCTGGCTCATTTTCTTCGGTTTTCACATAAAGGCTCTCAAATTGATATTCTGAGTGAAAACGTGAATAGGAAATCTCTTCGACACCTTCGTGCTTTCAAACGTAAGTGGAAGAATAAGAAAATTAAGGCAAACGCCATTTATGGTTCCATAAATGAATTTCGAAAAATCCTCTAGAATATTGAACATGCAATGATTTTTGAATTGCGCCCATTTCAATAATTCAATACCCGGCTTACCATCAACAATATTCCCATTCAATGGAAACACATTTTAAAATCTCAACCGAAAAAAAAATAAAGAACATTTTTCTGAATGACTGGAATAACAAATTTTATTTTTAGATTTCGACAGAACTTCGTTAACTGAGAAAATATTGATGAACTTTTCTTAGAATTCATTCAAAATGTTTCATTGAATCGTATGTTTTTCAACAGACATAATTATTGCTTTCATCTCCTGACATCGTTTAGTTATCCTTGAGAAGTTTGTTCGATGTTTCACAATCAACGTGTGACACACAAATTTGTGTGCTCATGGAATATATTGATCGTTTTTTTCCTGCAAATGCTACGAATCAAAAATGAAACAAAACTCAAAATGATGATAGCTGTTAAGCTATTTATTATGTCAAGAGACTCTATACTCTTCATCTCTTTATTTTGTCATTATTTGTGCTGGAGTTTGGAATGTGTTCCTGTATGTGTACATATGTCTACGATGTTATAACTAATGCACTCATATGCAACATCGTCTAATTGAAAAGAATTCTCGAAAATCTTGAATAGTCCCGGATCCCGAAAGTGTTTTTGATATTTGGTGAAAACATTTGTTAGTAGAGTTGATTCTCTATTTGCCTACATTTACTCTGCCAGGCAAATGCAAAATATTCGCCTTTGCATGGGAAATTGTGCGGTTAATCTAGCAACACTGGATGTTAGCATTTCAGATCAACAAATTTTAATTTTAATAGCAGCAAATTAAAGATAAAGAAAATTGAACTGAAAGAAAATGTTGAGTTTGAGTTTTTACCATGACATGCTTGAAATATTGTTTATTTCCTACAAAACAGTGCTCATGACAATTAATTTCATGTTTCCGACAACACATTTATCTTTTTCATGCAATTCATTAAAAATTCACAGAGATTTTTCGTATTTGAGAAAAGCAAACCATATAATTTGAAAAGAGCAAAAAATTTCGATGCATTAGTCAACTGGTAAGTGCTTCGGTTTTTCTTAAGTCTCATCCTAATTCCAATGATGAACATTCTGATCGGATTGAGTAATTGAATGCAAACATTGAGGAAAATTTATAAAATTTCTTTGACAAGGACCATCAATTTATGTTGATTTTTATTTTCAATTAAATGATCAAAATGATTCAGCACATTTCTTCGGATATTTTTGGATAGAATTCCATTGAATTCATTATGAGCTTCAGTGGAATCATTATTATATCATTATATAACCGAGCCGATTCATTCGATCGTTGAGATAATTATGGTATTTAAATTTGAGGAATGCCATCGATGTGTATGGAAGGATTTAAAGGGTAAACATTCATAGACAACTTAAAATAATTCTTGCGGTCCTAATGGCATCAACAGCATAAACAAACATATTTGATGAATCTACAGAAAATGTTCAATCAAAATGCCGCTTCATTTTTTCGTTAATTCCACCGACCGACCACCAACATCAAACCATTCATGATGAGAACCAATCGTTTGAAAAATTCACAAAATACATAAACAATTCTCAGTTTATCGAAAATAAAACGACGGCTTTGACTGTTGTTATTGTTGACCATGGATCGGGCGTACAACGTACACATCTAAATCGATAACGATAAAAATAAAAACCAGACCAAAAGTCAATTTTTGAAACATTTTTCGTTGTTTTTGACATTGAATATAAGTTATATGATACTGACGAAACGATTCGAACCCATTACTCGATAAATTGATTAAAGTCTAAACTTTGGTGAACCCATTTTGATTCCATAATTGAATCAGACATTTAAATTAAGAATAATATTTATGTTAGGTGAAATGGAGCAAGTCTGTCGTCTCTCCTTTCATTATTTTAAATACTTTTTCCTCCATTGAATTTTCATATTGGAGTTGCTGTCGTCGTCGTCATCGTCGTCGTCGTCGTCGTCGTTGTTGTTGTTGTTGTTGTTGTTGGGCTGACCAATAAATATATTTATTAATTTATGGCCCCATACACTCTGCAATCGTTTGATTGATGAAATATTTTGAATGACAATGAGGAGAGAATTTGAAATTGTTGTTGTCACCATCGGTGTATAAGTATTAATGTGCGATTGAAAAAATGATCTATTTATCATGATATGAGACGCTAACACAAAATGATTAGTGATATACTCTCAATGGAATGCAATCTTATCAGTAACGATTTTCAATTGATTATAAAATCATTAATCGGCAAAACATTCAAAACATAACAAAAGAAAAAAAGACACGAATCAATTGACCATACATTGTATTGTGTATGATTTATTTCCTTTCCATTCGTTCTATATTTGTTTCAAATATTGTGTGTTGGTGGTCGTTTCTAACGTTCCTTTCAATTGCTGTCAAAAAATGTATGATGAAATATTCGATTTGTTCAAATGTCATGGAATGAGAAAGGAAAAACAGATGAATCTTGCGTCCACCATAGATGCCAATTTTTCGAATGAGGATTGATCCTGATAATTTCAATAGATACCTGTCCAATGAATGCGTCGAAAAAAACGTATACTCATCAATAGAAATAGCCTTGTGGAACCGCATTTATTTTCGTAAACATCCCAACGGTCAATTTCGGATACTTTACCCGCACTAATTGAAGGCCCAACGGGCAATAGGCTGGTGAAATTTGTTCACGATAGGCCCCCAAAGAATTATAGCCAAGTGTGTGGGGTTGGAAAATTTGATGCACATACATAATGCCAATTATTATCTCACATGAAGAAGATAAAACAAAAGTCTTACATCTTGAAAGCAACATTGATAGCAAATTAAATAAAAATTAAACGAACAGCAATCGATACGTACGCACGGAATGTGTGAATGTACCGGTTTGAAACTGATGTAAATGGAACCAATACAAATGTTATTGATAATTTTTTCAATAAGTGAATCGAGTACCGTGCCGCAGAAAGAGAATGAAGTAAAAACCGATAAAAGGAATTCGATACTCATCGAAATTATGATTTGTATTATGAACTTGTATTTGGCGTTCAGCTATCAATGTTCATTGATTTCATTGCAAAAAAACTTTTGCAAGTTGAATTTTATTTCAGTTTGATTGAACATAGCTCGCAGTCAGACCACTTTTCATTGCAACACAACATTTATTTATTTGTTTTTATATTTTTTTTTTTACCGAACAAAAATACGATATTTCCAGCGCAAGGGAATTTTTTCGGGGCACATTGTGAAAATAACTTCAAACACACAAATTTCCGTTACGTTTCGTTTCTCTTTCACTCTTTCTGTTTTTTTGTTGCAAATATTTTTCAATTATTTTCATTTTTTTTGCTTGTATTCAATTTTATATTCGATCGAAAATTCAATGAACTCACCAAAATTGGGAACATATTGGCTTGCAATTAAAACATATTTATTAATTCAGTTTTAAGAATAATTAAACGGTTTTTGCTCGAATCGGCACTCACGCAATGTTCCAAACAAAAATAATAATAATAATAATAAGACATGCACAAAACCGTAATATGAGAAGCTATTTGTATCGTTTGAGTAATCGTTTTAATAAAAAGTGTTCATAGCGATTGCCATATTGAAACCAGCTGACTACAGGCATCGAAAAAATAAAAAAAACAAACAAAGTAAACTACGCATATTTGTTGTGTTGTCTTTTGTTCCAATCGAATTTGAAGGGAAAAACAATTAGGACACTGGATACACTCCAGTTGTTCATACGGGGCCCTTTAACATTTCATCCATTCAACTGATTCTATTCTGCAACGAAATAATATAAAAGGTTGAAAGGTCAAGGGAACGAACAATGAGAGGAAAATATATTGTACAGGTAGATATCAAGAAAATACAGAAACACATCAATATATAGCAATTGTCGGTGTGTGTGTGTGTGTGCGTGCGTGCGTGTGTTCATATTATTATATCTATGATGGTGGTCAATAAGAACAGACATTGTAACAATATTGTAAGAATGTTCGACGGATATATTGAATTGTGACCTTTTCAAGGAATGTCGTTAATAAAATTTCGATTGATAACAAAACAAATGGGAAAAATTCCGATCAAAAGTTGACTTAAGCAATAAATTCCCTCTATTCGCATTATTTCATATGGGTAAACAAAAGGAATTGTGTTATCGGTATTTCTGATCCACTCAGAGCTCTCAGACACATAGCAGACAATGCACGACATCAATTCATTTTTGCAATTAGTCATACAAATGATGAGCAATTTTATTATTTCACAAGTGTTTTTTCTTTGACAAAACCGGAAATTATTAACAAAATTCTTTTGTCATTTTTTTTTCTCCCTTATATTTGTAGTCGCAACAAATGCGTGCCGTTTCGAGTCCATCATTATCCGAAGGTCCATTGGATCTGATAAAATGTTCGAAAAAGCCTCGACACGATGAAAATGTTCCAATAAATGATACAAATATACCTACGAGCACAACAACAACCAGCGTTTTACAAAAATTTCGAAAAACTTTTTCCAATTTGAAGGGCAAAACATCAACCAGCTCATCGAATGGAACGCCAATTAATCCAAATCATATTCAAAATAATAATAATAATAACAATAATAATAATAATAATAATAATAATAATAATTTAAGTGCATCGAATTCACATTGTAATCCAGATATAACCGAATATCGGTTTGGTCCATTAATATGGCGTACAAGTAAAGAACGTCGAAAAGCAAAACATCATCGACGCGATAAATGCAATAGCGGTGATTCCGGCATTCAAATAGAAAATGATGAAAATATTTCAAATGACGTGACTGACAGTTTGGATGCATCACCAACGATTAATGGACGCGTTAAGCGTGCCAATTCAGTAAAAGTAACATCAAACACATCGGCATTGTTAATGAAACCAAGAGTTTTGAAGCGTAACAATGATATTGAAAAATTAGCACCAATTCCGGGACGTTCGCTTAGTCAACCGTATGGATTAAATCAAATTGCATCGTGTAAGTATTTGATTATTTTGCAAATAGCATAGAAAATTTTTCTGTGTGTTTTTTGGTTTTGTTTTGTTTTGTTTTGTTTCTATTTTGTGGGTCATTCGCTTCACTCATGTACAATGGCTCTTTCCATTCATTTTACACGAATAAAACACTCATTTTGCCCTTCTTATGATTGTTTACCTTAATCGGCCAACAACAGATATTGATGATAGCGATAGTGACAGTGAATCGATTGTATTGGAAAATCGTTTGGGTGAGCAAACTGTGTATGCCGAAGTATTATTTTCATTCAAAGCAGTCGGCGTTGAGGAATTGAACTTGGAACGTGGTGCCCTTGTTGAAGTATTGCGTATTGAATCGGGTCCATGGTGGTGGGGTCGAGTCAAACATGATGCCATTTTATCCAATCATAATATGGAACAGAGTCAAGGATGGTTCCCCAAAGATTATGTCAAAGTATGCTGTTGTTTTTCTTTGATTTTTTTTTCTTTTTCGGTTTCCTTTTTTTCGTTTATTCATGATTCCATGTATGCACTTGCATTTACAACAAATCGCCTGGCGGGCGAATGCAAAACGAAAAGGGCGAGATGTTGTTAATTTAAAGTTTACATTCACCCATCCCGGCAATTTTTCTTTTACATTCGCCCAGAATGCCGAATGCGTCGCACAATCAATAAAAAAAAAATATTAATTTATTTGTTATTATTATTAAGGTGATCGATCCATTTCCCCGTCCCACCAAAATGGCAAGTGGCAAACAACAGCAACCGCAACCGCAACCGCAACAAACAACTAAACTTACAACTGAACTAAATAACTGTGATAATCAATACGTTCAAAAACCAATTTCGCCAGTTTTATCTATGAAACCGCACGATACTATTGAGTTGATGCAATCATCCAATCAAATGACCAACGAAGCAATCAAGGAAAATGTCATTCATGAGCTGCTGGAAACCGAAGAAAACTATGTTAAACTTTTATCGTCGCTATGCATTGGGTACGTTGATGACTTTGGTCTATTCACTTTTCTTTTCTTCTTTTTTTTTACGTTCATTTGCGCAAACTGTGAAATTTAATTTCATACACTACATTCCATTTCATTTTCTTCCCGTTTCTTCTGTGAATTATTAATCATTATACAGATATTTGAAACAGCTCCGGCAACATTATAACATATTTCCAACGGAAAGTTTGATATTGATATTTTCAAACATTGAAAAAATTTATCGTTTTCAACGAAAATTTCTCGAAAGACTTCGAATTGGCATCGAACACAATAAAGTGGCTGATACATTTTTAGAATTTGTAAGTAAGCCAAAAGCGAACCGCTGTGAATAAATTAAAAGAATGTCTTTTTTTTTCGTTTTCTTTTTGATTTTTTTCAATTCCAATTTTTATTTTTTTATTTTTTTGTGCGCAATATTCTTGGCTCATGTTGGTACACAGCAATCGGATTTTATGGTTTATTCAACATATTGCAATTCATATCCACGTGCATTGATGGAATTAGAAACATATACAGGGAATTCAGATGCAATGGCGTTATTAGAGAAGTATGTATTCATAATACTAATAATAATTATACATTTATTTGAAAATTGAATGATACAATATATTTATGAGAGAACGTAGTTTGTAGATAATATTATAGCTAGATGCTTATATTTGTACAGAAAAGAAGATGAAATAAAGAAACAGACAAAAATTGTGTCTCATTTGATAACGAATTGAATTGTTTATTCTATTGATCTATAGTTGCCGTATTCAACAAAATTTGCCGGAATTACCATTATCTGCCCATTTATTGGCGCCAATTCAACGAATTTGTCGCTATCCATTACATTTGAGTGAATTGGTGAAGCATTCATTAGCAAAACAGGATCTGTTGCGCATGATTAAGGATGACGAAAGTCGTATCATCGATGTAAACACCATTGATTCAAGGGAAACATTTGAGTTGGCATTGACAGCTATGAAACGTGTCACGGAAATGGTGAACGAAGGTAAACTATCATCAGCCCTATAATATCGAACAGCCCTCCCCCCCCCCTTTCCCCCCTTCACAATCACCGTAGATAAATAAATCACAAATGATAACAAATCCAAATTGAATTTTTTTTTTTTTCTTTTCTTTTTATTTATTTTTTATTTTTTCCTCTTTCTCGTTCGAACGACACGATTTGATTTTGGGTCGAAATAGGAAAGCGTCACAGTGAATATTTGTCACGTATTCAAGCCCGTTTTGATAGCTATGAGGGTCCACCAATAAGTGTTCATAGCACACGTTTATTTTTGCAAATTGATGCCATCCGAATGACACCGAATATTTGGAATAATACATACACATTATTTCTATTTGATCGTCAATTAATTTATTGCAAAAAGGATTTACTCAAACGAACCAGCTACATATATAAAGGTCGAATATTCTTGGACAATTGTCGTATACTTAATTTACCCGATGGCAAAATATTTGGTGTTACACTTAAAAATGCATTACGAATTTATTGTGATACACGGAACAAGTGGTTGGATTTTTGTTTTCGTAGCAGTAGCAGTAAAGTTCGTTTTTTGAATACATTATCAGCGGAACGTCAATTTTGTGGTCAAAATTTATTTGTATCCGAATTGGCTGGCATTGATGATGATAATTTATCGGAAAAGGAATTTCAACAAAATTGTGATTATAATAATGTTAAATTAAATGAATATGTTGGTAGTGATAGTAGTCCAGTTGGTAGCAGTAGCAGCCCAGATGATAATGGCACTATATTTTTAAGTGAACGTGGCATTGATGTGGATAATTTAAATGATCAAAATCATTCAAATGATCAAATCACCAGTGAAAAATGTAATAATAGTTCACCAAAGGCCGATAAATTCAAAAAATCGGATACATTACCGAAAAAATCACGAAAATTGGGCAAAGAACCGAACCAAAGTAGTTTTGATTATCAATCGAATTCATTGGGCCGTAAACGAATCGGAAATTGGTTTCGAAAGGCAAAAAGCACCAATTCAACACCATCACAAAGTCCAACACATCAACCGATTATTGTAACGTCAATCAGTTCGGAGGATAGTTCAATGCAAAATAGTCCCGTTGGTGACGATGGACCCCAATTAATAAACAAACAAAAACTTAAAGATGCACATCCAAATAGTAATACATCATCCTGAGATTACGAGAGTACTTTACTTTAGATTTTATTTTTATCAGAATCGAAATCATGTTCAGTTTGACTGTTTTAATTTTGTAATTTGTAAATTGTAATTTGAATTCTAAATTGTCAGATTTTTGGTTTTTCTTCTTTTTTTTTTGCTGCCAAATTATCGATAAGGGTTTTTCCATCATCAAACAATATGTTATATTTTCAATAATAATTATTCTCTCCGTTTGGTGACAAATCTATACCTAAAATCTAAATATAAAATAATGAAAATAATAATTAATGATAATAATTATTGAATAAAAGATAAAATATTTTGCGAATTTGGCCCAAAATCGGCAAATACATTTTGAAAGACAAAATAAAATATGAAAGGGAGCTGAAAATGCTTTCAATTTTCAATTGATGAAAGTAAAATAAATAGTTGAATGATAATTAACTGAGACAAATAAACGAGGCAATAAACAGTTGTTGTTCTTACTTCCAATACCAAATTGAACTTAGCATCCAACATTTGCTTTGCTATAGAGATAACTTTTATCCTGGACATATTGAGAATTCAGGGGCAAGGAATTTTTCTCTTTCAACACACTCATGTACAACAACCAAAATATCCATTTTCGGTGATTCAATTAAGCTGATGATATATAAAACGCGCACACAAACATTCTCAATACTCACCATTCAGTCAACATATTTTCAATGCCTAAAATTAAAAATTTGTTGTAGAAAATTTTAGCATTTTTTTCTTTGATGCGATTTTGAATTTTTGAACATTGAAAATAGGATAAACGATTTTGTGTCAGTGCCAAACTACGAGTTCACTCGATGACATAATCAAGCATTACGTAAGTATAAAAAAGATGGAATGGTAATGAGGCCATTCGTTGATTAACATGTGATCGATATTGTCGAATGCTATGGGCCTGATCTTTATAAAGGAAAGAAAAAAAAATTATAACTAAATTAACCAATAAATTATAAATGATAATCATGATAATGAATGAAATATTAATCATCTTCAAATTGATTCGAATTTCAAGTAGAATCTAAAATAATTAAAGAATACTTACATAAAAGAAGAAGATTGAGAGCACACAAACCAACAACCGAAAAACCAAAAAATATCAACACATAAAGAACTCCTTGAACTTTGAATTATTTAATCAATACGTGAAAAGTGTAAATTTTTTTGAAATCTATAATATGTTTCTCGAAAATATATGTGATGTGTATCGAATGCATGTGAAATATGGTAATCGGCACCTAATTGAACATTTATAATTGCAAACAGCAATGAATTTGGAGAAATTCACGTATCGACGAAAATTTATATGAATGCCATCAAATTGGTCAAATACATTTAATGAAGTTGGTAATCAGAACTCCATGAATTGTGTTGGAAGCTTGGAGAAACGATGAATTATTATGTTACAAAATGTAAAATGCATGTTGACGTAAAAAATGTATGGATATATGGATTTTCAGCTAGTTTCAAAACCAAAGCAAATATTTCGGATGGAACAAAGCTTTTGCTAAATAGTAAAAATATACAAAAAAATATTACTTTCAAATGTTGAGAGATGGAGGATTTCGATATCCTGTGCTAAAAATAAATACGAACATGTTTAATACCACTGAACCACATTCAAAGCCATTTGATGCAAAAAAGATATTTTCGATGAATATTTGGATGAAGACCATTGAATGTGTCCGAAGCACAGATATAGAATTATTTGAAATAGAGAGACAGACAGTGGCAGAGAGTGCTACAGTTTCAACGGATTCATTAATCCTGTCAAATTATTGGCATTAGAAAAATAAATATTGGAAATGTTGTTTAATAAGATAATATTATATTCAAAATGCAAAATCTAATAAATAATAAATTATTAATTAACAAAAAACATTAGATGAGAAAGAACAACTAAAAGAAAAATTCAAATATAACAGCGAACGTTTGCTTTCGTATGTAATCCTAAAAACAAAATAGTTGATGAGTAGATTTGAAATCTGACCAAACCGCCAGTTTTTGGATATATTCCGTTCAATCGGGATCATCGAATTTGTAATGTCTTGAATGTAATGTATGTACGCAGACTAGCAAACGAAGAAGAGGAACTAGAACAAGAAGAAGCAGGAGAAAAAAGTAAACAAATAACAACTAAAAACCATTTTTTTTTTTCATGGATTAAGATAATACATCGAGATTGCAAATATCGCATAAAATGGGCCCATTACACACGAGGATGAGCAATGGAGTTATTTATAGTCATCGATATAGTGATGACAACTCTGGGCGAAATTGCCCTATTTATGTAGATAAAGCAGGCAAAAGTATACAAATACATAATTCCATGGTTCTGTGTGTACAACAACATAATTAATAACTGTGTTTCTCTAATAAATACTACATAAATGAAAAAAGCAAGCACTATAATGTACCCACCAACGGTGAATTTAGCAAAATACATATTTATGGTCATAAGATTATAATGCCGTCATGCCCTGTTCATTCTCATTGAAATGGTTTCTTTTCCCATTATGGAAGGGGCTATGATTTTATTGCGATTTGTTTTGTTTTGTTTTTTTTTTTGAAAGAAAAAAAATTTAAAAACAAAAAAAAGTTCGAAATTCGAATCAAGATTGGCTAATGTTTTGTTTCGTTTAATTGATGCAATTCGATGATAACAAATTTTCTATTTAAAAAAGCAATTTTATGTTTAATAATAATAATAAATTGAAATGGAAGTTATTGATTCCTTATAGTGTAAATAAATTGAAAAAATTGGTCTGAATTTGGATTTTGTTTTACTTCGGTTTGGAATTGGATTATGGAGTAACGTTTTAAACATTCTACTCATATTCGTTTTTGAAATGAATGTTGAAGAATTTTAGAGAATAAATGTACTCGATTCAAAATAAATGAAAATGAAAATCGAAAACTTTATTTACTGCATTGTATTTTTATTCGGATTCGATTCATTTGTGGATGAATCTGTGTTATTTGAATTATTATTTGTTGTTTCCGGAAGTATTTGAGATTTTAACAGCAAGTGCATCGATGCTCATTCAAAAGCTGCTCAGCACTTACTCTTTTACTTCTACTTCTACTTCTTCTTCTTCTTCTTTTTTCGTCTGTTCATGTGAGCTGTTGAAAGGTTTTGAATGGTATGCATATGTATTGCTTAAAGTCTCGTTCTCATCTTTCTTTTTGTGTAAATTTTCTTCTAAAAATGCTTGAATATATCTATCGACCAATCAATTTTTTTTTCGGCATTTCTTCGCGTTAAATTCATAGTTTTTATTTAACCAAAATGTTATCATAAATATTTGATAACAATTTATGTAAATAGCCGGCATCAGGTTTACTTCTCTTTTGCTCATTATTGATGACGGCTCGAAATGTCAATGAGGAACGTTTCTTATGAATTAAATGACAGATATCGGACATTTTTTTTCTTCTCATGATGTTGCAACTTAAAATTTTACAAACGAATCTAGCATAAACGCGAATTTTATTCATCAAAAAGCAATCAAAACAATTCTGGCTGTAAATAACAAAGCATTTTCGTTTCATTGAATAATGAGTTTTTTGTGACATTTTACGTGTATTTCTAAAAATTACAAAGCGGAAAAGGAACCATTTGTTTCATTTATTTGTTAGTATTTTTTTTTTTTTGCCTCTTTGCGTTGTCGTTTTAGTGCATCAATTAAGCTATTAATGTAATGCTCATATCCTGTTTTACCATTTTTGTCTATCATTTACGTCAAATTCATTAGATTTGATTGTAAACATTACAAACAAAACATGTTTTGTGGAATGCATCGGAATTTATGAATGAAAAAAAAAATATGCGAAATCGAATGGCAAATGAATTTGAATGTTTTAACACAAAGTACGATCGCCGATAATTAAATTTATATTTTCTAGATGAATTTCCGGATTCATTTTTAACGTGAAAATATAACTATCAAAATATTTAGCGACTTTACGCTTGTACGAAGAGTACAAAGCCAAAGCATCGTTTGTAAACAATTTAAATTATCCGAAAACAATTGATATCGGTAGAACTGTCAAATTTCAATTGAGTTTGTTTATTGTTTCTTTTCCTTCTTTTTTTTTTGAATTTCATAATATGATTTTGATTGAATATCAGCCAGTTCACGATTTCACCGAATTTGTCAGATCTATTTTTGCATACTTCTTTTGAAAAAAAAAAAAAAAAAAAAATACCAAAATGTCAATTTCATGAAACGGTTCTGATTATGTTTCAGTATCGTACTGCAGTGGATCGATGTATAAATTCATTTCCAAATGGAGCTGGGAAATGCCATGAATTTTTTAAATCAGCCAAAGGCGCCCACACCTTCAATTATGGATCTAGGAAAACAATTGTTGGAAAGTGCCAAGGAAGGTCAGAAAGATAAAGTCTTTGACCTAGTGAGCCGTGGTGCTCCATTCACCACTGACTGGGTAAAATTCCTTTTTGTTTATTTCATCTTTTTCGTGAATTGTTATTGTAATTTTTAAATTTATGTTTTAGCTCGGAAAATCAGCTCTTCATATGGCTGCGGAAAATAATCATTTGGAAACATGTAAAGCATTATTAAAGGCGGGAATAAGTAAAGATTCACGAACAAAAGTTGAGCGAACGCCTCTGCATTTAGCGGTTTGTAATGGACACGAAAAAATAGTTGACCTTCTATTGAAGGAAAAATGTGATGTTAATGCCCGCGATATGGTATGTAGACTATATATGAAGTTTTCGAACTCAAAATTAATGAAAAATGAAAAAATTGATTGAATTATATTTCTGTTTTTGATTTCAGATGAAAATGACACCTTTACACTGGGCAGTTGATAACGATTATCCGAATTTGGTGAAATTGTTGCTTAGATATAGGGCCAATCCAAATGCTGAATCAAAACATGGCGACACCCCGATTTCGATAGCATTAGAACTGGGCTTCACAGATCTTTTCGAAATGCTCAACTGCGCATCATATCCTGGTATATCAAGTGTCAGTGCAGAAGAGCAACAGGAGGCAACCGATAGTTTATTACTTGAAATGGGAAAAGATAATATTGATATGAAAAGTGAATCATGTGATGATGATGATATTTGTTTTTCACCCGATATGAGCAATAGCAGTCAAAGTCGTAAGTATGCAAAAGGCTTCATAATTTCATGAAAGTTTTTTTTTCCCCATTGTTGAAATGATCTTCAATTTGTTTTCATTCAGCATCCGCACTTCATATGCTGCAAGAAGAGACTCCAGATGATGCAAATAAATTTTTACAAACGGTAATGTCGTGTGACCGTCAATTAGTGGTCACAGATATTGGAAAAGAGATTATGAAAACACAAGATCTCAATATGAACACGAATAATTCAAGTCAATTTACACAAATGTCAGCATTGCCACGGATAAATGGTGACATCAAACAGAAAACAGTCGGTATTGTTTTGGCAAATCCAACACAAAAACTACTCACCACTAAATCGAAAACGCTGACTAATGAAGAGATCAACAAGTTGTATAGCGAGGGAAAAATCATTCGAACGGTTAGCTCGCCGAATGTTGTGACCAATGGAACACTAAGGTGAGTCAAATTATTCGCATTCAAATATTTGCAAATCTTTCATAATTCGTTTTCGAATTTCTGGTGTTTTTTTTTTTCTTCAAATTTCAGATTCGGAAAATATCGAGTTCAACCGAAAATCGTAAATGTGAGTACGAATTAGAAAAAAAAAAAAAAATGAATTCGAAAAGTTCGAAAATGAAAGATCGTTTTTTCTCTTATAAAATCAGAATGACAGTACTGGTAACATAGGACCAATCAAAATTTTTAACAAGTCAAACATCCCGACGAGTACAGTTGGTTCCATAAACTCGGGCACAACAATAACAACAAAAAAGATCGTAGTAAAAACAGAGCCACCACAATTAGCGAATATAAATGCAACAAAACTGAATAAAACAATCCACGTCCTGCCATCAAATGATAAAAAAATTATACAAATGCCACATACCGACTTCCAATGGATGTTACAAAAAATGAAAGCAATGGAAAGGCGAATAAATGCGCTGGAACGACATTGTGGCATTGATGGAACGGACAACAATCAACAGCAATAAAAAAAAACCTCACACTCAACACATCCAAACATTAATTCATTTAGAATTTGGTCATATTTTTTCCTGTCGAAACTTTGGATGGATTACAGTTTGTTCCATGGATGGCCGTCGATTGAATGACGGAGAGTAAGTTCTATGAACTTGATCTACGTTTAATGTCATCATTTATATTATCATCATTTCAACTTATTCATTTAGTTTTCATTTAATTTCAAATTGTAATAATTTTAATTTTATTATTCTATCGATCTTATTTATCATTTAAGATAATTTCTGATGCGGATCCATTGCACGCTTTTCGTAAATGTTTTTTTTTTTCGAGTTCGTTTAATCTTTTTTTCATTGATGATGTTGAAGGCATTGAAATATGGGAGTCCTATCTGTATGATTGCCTGATGAATATCAGCTATAGTTTCTTGGATATTCAAGAAAAAACTGAATTATTAGAAATCATTAACTCGACATATGCGAAGATAGAGACACCAGCCAATCGCTTATTCGATGATAGCTTTGCATTATGCGGATTTCGATCATCTATCTAATCCATGAACGAACATTTGAATTTGACTATAAGTTTAGTTGAACTAAAAGCAGGAACGCATTCAATGGGCTCTTTTGCACAATCGGATCCAATGAAAATTTCCGAACAATTGTTACGATATTGTTTTTTTTTAGGATTTCCCCTTAAACGAAGAAAACAATTTTTTTAAATGATATTTCTGGAAAATTTACTGAAAAATAGAAACATTTATAACATAACAAATATTTTTTTTAAGAAATGTTATTTCTGTTATTTCAGAACTAAATCAAAGTTGCAAACTTGAATATTTTTCTAAAACAAATGAAATAAATGAAACATTTTTGAAGAATAATTTTTAGTTTAGTTATTTTTGAACTTTGATCGATTACTCGCCTCTTGCATATGACACATGTTCTCCTCCCTTCGATTTATATTATGTATTGAACGACTTGCGGCTATGTTCACGTTGATTTTTATGAACTGTCAACATTCCAACTTGCAGTTTTAATACGAAGCCTCTGTTTACGTGAAATAGAATCTGTTTCTGTGTCTGAAATTCCTTTGTTGAATAGCTATTTTTCGAAATAAAAACGAAAATGTTTAAACCAAACGCCATTTTCAACGAACCATTGTGGCAAAATGGACCACAGCCAGGACAATTCTATAATTTTCCAGGCTCAAGTACTTCCTCCGATAATAATGGTACACAAAGATCGGCGTAAGTATTGCGATTTTGTTTTCCTCACTCAAAATGCATTGGCTAGGGACGTCAAAATGGTCCTAATCAATCCATTTTCTTCCTCATTTTTGTTTCACAAACAGAAAATGAACATAAATTGTTTGGGACTTATTACTTGGTTTCGATGACATAAGTAATGACTATACGAAAAAAAAAAAATCAAAAACTTAACCTCAAATAACAAATATTTCCCATCAATTTATTTTTGATTCATTCGTTTGCAGATATCCAATTGCAACTGGTACATCGGTTGTCGGTATCAAATACAACGAAGGTGTTTTGATTGCTGCCGATACATTGGTATCATACGGTTCATTGGCCTCATTCCGTAATGTAGATCGAGTGTTCACAATAAATGATAATTGCGTTTTGGGTGCCGGTGCTGATTATGCTGATTTTCAATGTATCAAACATTACATCGATGATAAAATTACCGAAGATTTTTGCTATGATGACAAAATCGAAATGAAACCAAAATCCTTATTCAATTGGTTGACACGCTGTATGTACAATCGTCGGTGTCGAATGAATCCATGGTGGGTTGATTTGGTTGTTGGTGGCATTCAAGATGGTGTACCATTTTTGGGTCATGTTGATGTACGTGGTCGAGCTTATGAAGATACCGTTGTTGCAACCGGTTACGGAAAACATTTAGCAATCCCATTGTTGCGTGAATATTCGGAAAAGAAGGATGTCAACATTGATTATGACACCGCCTACACCCTGGTAAGATAATAATCCAATAATAAAATTGAATGATGATTTTTTTTTGTTTTTTTGAAAATTCGTTTTTAATGCTCTGGTTCTTGAAATTACAGATCAAAAAATGCATGGAAGTGTTGTTTTATCGAGATTGCCGAAGCTATCATCAATACAAAGTTGCCGTTTGCACCAAGGAAGGCAGCAAGGTGTTGGGACCAATCAATGTTGACCAAAATTGGGAGTTTGCTAAAATAATCAAAGGATATGCTTAAATCAGATATTTTTTTCTCTTTCATCAAATTTATACAGAATGAAATGAAATAAATAACTCAGTTTAACTCAAATAGTTAGTCCATCGGGAATATTTGCTTCGTACTGATCTATAAAGGCTTTGAGCCTTCCAATAAAATCTTAGTGCCGGACATCTTCAGCGCTGATCTGCCTATTTTGCCCTTTCAATTTGGCACGCTGATTTGTTAAAAAAGAAAAATAAATCCATGTAACGATTTTAATAAAAATCGCACTTGCAGTCTTGAAATATGCAATGTTTAAGTGATGAATATTGTAAGCAAGTTTGCCTCATTTGCCTGCATTGTGTTGCAACAGTTCTATAGACATTTGACTAAAGTTAGTATCGTCTAATAAACTCTCTCACAAATTTCCTTCAATTTTGTATACAAGTTGCATACAATTCGTAGATGGTTAAGGTTCAAAATCAAAGTGAGGGTAATATCACATTTTTTACTTCAGAAGAATAATGACAAAAAATAATTTGAAATGATTTTTTTATTTGTTAAACAAATTTAAATGATATTTCAACTTTCCCTGAAGGTACGCGTCCAATTTTCCTGGTTCTAACTCTTTGATTATGTTCTCGTGCTTGCAATTCTTTTAGAAATGTTGGGAATGAATAACTTACAATTATCATAAATCATCAAATTTACAATTTACATATGTGAAGGCAACTAACATTGAATTAAAATGTAATATTAGGTCTATGGGAAAGCTTCTTAGGCCCTAATTTCAAATTTTTTGCTAAAATTCAAAAAAAAATTTCTTTGCCCTTATATCATTTTGAAGATTGAACATTTGATCTACGGTTCATAAACCGAACTTGATGATCCACTAACTTTAATTATTCATAGCAGGAAATGGCATATTTTCCGTAAAAACACCACATTTTAACCTGTAGACCCTCTTGATATGGGGTTGGGTGATGGTGACTCCACAGGTGGTAAAACATGAGATTTATTCAACTTAAATAATTAGTTCGTATAAAATTGCAAATAAATGTGGAAAAACTGCAAGAAGGAGGCCATAATTTTTGTCATAAAAATAATCCTTGACTTGTTCGTCATCGTTTCAATCTATAAAGCTTACTCACGTATTTTAAAGGATATCCCTAATTATTCCACTTCACTTTCATCGAATTTCTTTATTCTTTATACTGAAATCACTTTGGCTATATTGTCTTAGACAGCACCAATGTTAGCTGGAAGAAAGGAAAAAGGTCCTAGATTCCCCAAGCAATTATTTACTTGATGTATTTGTTAATTTTGTTAATTAAATCCACTCTTACGACCAAAAAGCCTAAAAACTTTCCCATAAACCTAACAATATTCATATCACATCAAATCAAAAAAGTTCTCAGTTTGAGAATAACCTGTTGAATATTAATCTAATATTTTTCATCTTTTTACTATATTAATTTTTCACTAAAAATTACATGTTGTGTCTGTGATTGTGTGTGTGTGTGTATCTGCCGGTCTATTGTGTGTATGATTTGAATCAATAGTTAATATGTAGTGTGGTAAACAATAGATAGTATTCAGACAGTTTTAGTTTCGATTCGGAAAAATTGAAAATATATCGTAAAAATTCTAATTGAAATATTAGTTTCCATTTGAGGAATTGATCACATTCACAAAAAAAAAAGAAATAAATTTCTTTTCAAAGGCGTTGGTATTTAAAATACAAAAAGGGTAATGACTTTGACCACATTTTCTATTTTTTGATTTTTTAGGATCTTCGTTTTTTTTCTAAGATTTCAATAATAATGATAAAAATAATAACAATGATAATAATAATGACAATAATAATAATAATAATAATAATCATAAAGTTGCTTTTGTTTCCCCTTGAAATTTCATTTCAAAATTGATAAGAAAAAGGATATGATTTTCGGATAAAACGTCATCTACAAGAAGACATTATTATTATTGAGCAATTTGGTGTTACTTGAATTAATCCAAATTCCAAATATCATTTGTGGGTGTGTTTATGTAAAATCTTGTATGTTTTGTATTTTGTATAATATATTTTCAATATGTTACGAATTACGGTAAAGGAGTGAATTTTTCTCTCTTGATTTTAAATATGTGCTAGTAAAATGATTGTGTTTAGGTTGTCAAATTCGATTGAGATTAGATTTTCAAGATTCGTGATTATGTCGACATTTTCTAATATGTAATTGCTTTTGTTTTTCATTTAACATTGATTTGGAATTTGAAATTCTAAGAAATGTGGTATGGTTTTTTTTGTTATGGTTCTGTATGCGGTAAATCTGGCATTTCACTTAAGCCGGGCGTTGGTGGTGCAGACATCGGTCTTTCAATATTGAACGTATCATAGATTTTGGTATTTTTTTCATCGTTCAGCTGAAAACGTTCCATTATTTTGGCCACAATTACTGATGGGAAGATGTGTGGAGTTCCTTCATTTAAATCAAAGAAAAAAAAACCAAAATTAAATTCATATGTTCAATTCCTATGGTATGGTGAGTTACTGATCACGCGACAATACACACACGCAAACAAACAAACGGAAGGGAGCAAATCAAATGAAATTTTTCCAAAAGCAAAGCAAGAAAAATATTCTTGATGAACATTTTATTGAGCTCCATGGATGAGAGCTAAACTATGGATGCTTTAACCAAAGTAGCAATAAATTCCAAATGAAAATAACAAATAAAAAATTTCAAATTCAGATTAATTGTCATGCAAAAATTATTCATTTATGTACGTGCAAATAACAAAAAGTGGTTGATTTGTGCATGTTTCCTTTTGAAAGGGTGTTTTTTTTTTTTGTAAATATGCATACACACAGAGACCTATAATAGTGTTTTCACAGTCATCGGTATACTGATGACAGATCCAGGCAAATTTGCTTTATTTGTGTAGAAAATTCGATTCAAATGTGTACAAATGCTTGGGATTAGTATGCAGCTAATCATACTTTGTTTAGATGACTGTGAAAATAAAATCAATTGCGGGCTTTTGTGCGTATATTGAGTGCTCCATGCTCACCTCAAATTGACTAAATTTCATGCTAAAGAAAATTGTCTACGAAATTGAATTATCGGCCATATCGATTCGATTGGCAAAAATTTTAGCAAAAACGAAACAGAAAGAATCATTACAACAAGAAATGACAGTGCATAATATAGGTTGAAATAAAAGACCACCTCTTCGGAGTTAGTAAAATTACAATGTGGCTGAAATCTTTGCAGTATTTGTAGTCTATCGTCTTTTGTGGAGCACACATTAAAATATTCGAATATATTTCATTTCGTAATCGATTTGCGAATTCATCAGAAGAAAAAAAAAAAGGGAAAAAGAAATTTGTTTCGATGAAATGTCCCAAATGTTATCCAAAACCAAAATACAAAATTCAAACCTATAAAAAGCTCGTCTTACCAACAAGTCCACGATATCCTAGTATACTTTGTTCGTGTAGATTGTTGGCTATTTGTTGTTGTCTCATGAAAGTTTCAGTATCGATGCCATTCACCTGAGATGGTTTCAAAAATCTAATTTTGGGCGAAGAAATGTTTGCAAACACAAAAAAAAAAAAAAAGTAGAAAAAGAAACCAACGATCATGATCTGCTGATAAAAAAATATATGTATACATACCTTTTAGGAATCCGCGACAGTAAATCCTCTTGATGAGCTGGCCCAAAGCCCAAATGTCGAAGAATCGCTTCGGGGTCTGGTTTTCGGGCATCTAAAAGGCTTTCAACGCTTGAGCAATGACTTGAATCCGATTGAAATGAATTACCCTTCGATAGTTGATGGCGATGCCTTGAACTATCCGATAACGAATGATCTCTCAACATAACATCACGTTTTAAGCTCCTTTGTGTTGGACTCACCGAATAGGCACGTCGTTCATAAAAATTTCCATTCGATTTATTATTATTTTGAATTGCAATGCTCGATGTTGGAGCGCTTATATTACGTGCACTAATTATAATTGCGTCATCATCTTGATGCTCACTAAAACTTCGACCAATATCAGCCAAATAAAATTTGTTCCGCAATCGTGGATTATCACTTGTGCTTCGGCCAATATCAGCCATTATCATTTTTCGATTGACACTCAAATGTTGTGATGGACCATCATTAATGCTTGGCATTGATATATTAAAACTATCGTCATCGTCAGCAGAAAGCAAATCGTTGCTTAACGATAAACGGGAAAATTCGTCAGTTGAAATGTCCATTTCACAAACATTCGAGGTACTTGCATTGGCCTCGGCCACTGCATCTGCAGACACAATTAAATTATTATCACTTTTATCATTTTCGTGCGCAATATTATCAATTGAATTGTCGTCAACATTTTGTTGGCGTTGTTGCTGCCGCTGCTGCTGCTGCTGTTGTTGTTGTTGATCAGATGCTAGAAACCGACTCTTTGCATTATTTATAATTTTTTTTGCTTCCATTTTGCGCTCACTGATAAAATTGTATCGTTTTCGGCTGATATTTAACTTATCATATAATTCATTCAATTTAGATTTATTTAATATGGTTGATGTTTGGCTTGAAGTTGTTGTTGTTGTTGTTGCTGTTGTTGTATTATTGTTTGTTGAGGCTGTTGATTGTGGATTTGTAACGTCATTGAGTTGATTATCAACTGAGGGATTGAGATCGTCCGTTTCAGTGGTTTGTAATGAGTTGCCACGTTTTCGTAGCGATGATATAATTGATGAGCTTCGGTGCCAAAATTTTTGATGCTCTTGATGGCTATCCGAACGTTTGTCAACAATCGAATTTTTTGCTTGTGATAAATTGATTGTGGCACTGTGACTATTTGTATATGATTCAAGTTGATGTTTTATCGGACTCGTATTTTCAATATCATCCACTTGAACCGTTGATGCTTGAGCACTATTTTCTTTTTCTTTGTCGTTTCGATCGGTTGTCACTTCTTCCTCAATTATCGTTTCATTTAGGTGCAAAATGTCCGTATCCACCGATGTGGCTTCAATTACTGGTTCTGTAACACTGTCATTCGGTAATGAATCTACCCATCTTTGAACAACAGCCGGGCTTTTTGTTCGCATTTCACTCACAAAGTTTGTTACCCATGAGCTTACTTTCGTTCGAACTGTATCGCCGAGAAGAAAACAATAAATATTAACAAATTGATGACTAAGCGAATAAACAACAATTTATTCGAAATCTCAAAATAAGATAGATCGATTTTTTTGATGAAAATGATTAAAATCCCACTAATTTGTAAAACATAATTTTCTTCTGAATAGATATAATCAAGCGAATGATAAACATTGCATTATTGTATGTAATGCTTCTTACTGTGATGCTATCGAAAGAATAAAATAAACACAAAACGAATGTCTATTAAATGTGATAATTCAAAACTAATGAAGGCATTATGCTCATTGAATAGAATGTGTTGTGTTGTTTTGTGTTCTACGAAACAATAGTCCTCGTTTTTCTTTATTTTGTTTAAAATGTATGATTTCATTTACAATTTCTATATGGAATTGTTTACTTGATATAGCAAGGTCCTTTTGAAACCGCGATGCAAATAAAAAGCAAAGTTTGAACAGAGGAAAAAAAAAACGCTAAAGAGAAAGACGAGGAAAAAAAATGTGTAACGTGAAAGAAAACGTGAATTGATTTGTTCACAAATGAAAGGCAACGGGGAAAAAACTGAACAAATGCTACGAGATATGGAGTTGCATATAAGAAACAGCAGCAACAACAATAATTACAAGCATTTATTGAACACTTGAGTCTAAATGAGTCGATCGGTTTTTGTATCTGCGTTTTTTTGAGTGCGTATTTATTAATTTCGTGTGCTTGAAATTGAATAAAAAGACCAGATGCACCTATTATAGTTGTAACGTATTTGCTGAAAATGTGTGTTGTTTTTTCTATTTTGTTCTGTGTATGATTGATGAATAAATGCGGAACATTCGAATTTTTAACGATTTTAACTACGGAAAAGAAAATTGTTCGGGGAAAGAAAAAAAGATTTTCAAAAATTAGATATACAACGACATTCAAACAACATGTGGAATGTAAAGGGAATGTATAATGATACACAAATCGTACCGTTTGCATTTAAATTAGATGTTTTCGGTTGACAATTGTCAGTGATGTCGATATCGTTATTCATAGTTCTCGATTTTTCCTTTTTTTTCCCCAAATTTAATAGCTTTCCCTTTTTCATCATTTCCCATTCAATTTGTTCAGTACGTTCAATACGTTAACAATGAATATAACATTGCCAAAGTGAGGAATAGAAAATTTACCAAAAACAAAATGCACGTTAGTTAAATTTTTTATTTTATTAGTCGACGAATGTTTTGAAAAATGGAAATTCAAATAAATCCTGTTTAAGATGGATGAGTCAGTCATTCAATGAATGATCCGTGTGAATAATGGAAGGTGATGAAATGAAAGAAATGAAACAAAATAATGCATTTACACATTAAATGAAACCCCAAGAAAGCGTTTCAATTTCCATTTTAAAGGTCAAATAGAATAGAAAAATCGCTTAAAGCACTTTTCAGAAAGTTGAGGTGAACAATTAGTCTATGATAAAGCCAATGTCTTTCTCTCTTTCTATTCCTTATTTCGTTTTTCTTTCTTCTATTTTCAACCAATAATATAATTATCATCATTTCGAATTTAATTCTATGTATGGCTCGATAGGTAGTATTTGAAATGTTTAATTATAGATCCATAGCTTAACGTTAGGTTCAGAATTAGAAAAGCACTATCCATGTTTTTTTTTTTCAGGCCGAATCAGCCGAAAAACGAACGCGAAATGTTGTGATTTCCCATTTTTAAGTTGAACAAATGATAATAATAATTTTACATACAGACTGCCGCAATATTGTTTTTGATAGTCATGGATACACAGACAAATGGCGAATTTACTTAAAAGTTCAAAGTCTATGGTTGACTGTGAGAAACAATATTCCAGGTCTCTGTGTGTAGCAGGTGAATTAAAAAATGAGCTGTATTATGAATAAACGATGGATTCGTGCAAGCACAACACACTCTCTCGCTCGCATACACACCAGCCCAACAAAAGTAAGAGGCAAAGAGATAACTTGTTGGATTCCAGTTTGTTATTATTGAGAAAATTCAGAGCATTTCGGAGTTTTCGTTCTTGGATTCTCATGCTCCATATTCCATATTTTCATACACATTTATTTTTTTTTTTTATTTTTGTCTCAATGTGAATGATGCAAGGTTGACAAGTGAGTACATGAAATATGCATGTTATAACATTGAAATCACAAATTCCAAAACAGAAATTGTTGAACAGCAAATTTGTTTTCAATTCTTTCGCCAATTTTTGAATTAGTTTTTTTTTTTGTTGTGTGTGTGTGTGGAAATTTCAATGATTTTTCAATTAAAATGAAGCACCTTGATTTGCGGCAACGCGACAACGACAACCACAACCACAGCAACAACAGTTCGCTAAACAACAATAAATAGTAATACGCATATTCATATACGAATATATCAAATGCATCCGCATTTCAATATTTTATCGATGATAACACACAGCACACAAGCAATGATAAAACTGAATGGATGGCAACGATTTTGCCGCTTTTTATCATTAAAAATGTATTACGCACACACGATTTGGTACTTTTGATTAGAACTTATATTTGACCCAATTATAAATGGTTTTTTGTATCAAGCTTGGGAAACTGGGGAACTGGGAAACTGGAAAACATCAAATATGATCGCAGTACAACACTCTGCATTTGTATTGAATTAGAATAATCGTAAATGTTTCGCAGCTTATTGAGCACACATCACAAAATGGATTATATTTATTTTTTTTTATGGAAATATTTCCAAAAATACAAATTATAGCCACAAATTTTGGTTAGGGATTGATAATGTCGAATTTTCCAGATTCTATTGTATAAAAACCTGATGATAACATACCTTGTTTATCACGAATGTGAAATCATCACATAAACCACAAAAAACCATAAAAAATAAAAACAAAACACCAAAAATAAGAAATCACAATTTCGTCACTATAAATTTATTTTATTGGGCCAACAAATCAACTTTGAATACAAAAAAAAGGCTTATTATTTTTTTAAACAATTTCCAGCACATACAAATACACCCGCAAAATTGATATTTTATTTATGTATAAAACAGAAGTCAAATGAAGAAGGAATAAGAGAAAGAAGATAACGTAACAATAAATCAATGCAAAAAAAATAGATTTTGAACAGTTTTTTTTTCTCTGTGTTTCCAACAAAAAAGAAACAAAAAAAATTATAAAAAGGAACACAATCGATAAATTATCACAAAAATGCTATCATATTGCTGTTTCAACATCTGAACGTGATATCTCTCCTAACTGTCAACATGATGTATTATAATATTGTAGTGTATGGCAGCTAAATTGCTGTGTTGTGTCAAATTTCGTTGACAACCATTTGTTGTTATTTTCCATCACGCCTATTCAAACTACAATTGTGCGGCCATCAATTGGAATGAAATAAGCGTCGAATGAAAAGAAACCGCAAAATTGCAGGTTAAACAGGCGTGTTTTCCAGTTTATTTTTTTTTTTCATATCGTTGCTGTAACTTCGGTGTATTCGTTGAATTTTTGTGTCCGATTGTCGTTGTCTTAATGATTTTGCCACGGTAGAGGTCACTTTCGCATTGTATTCGTTTGTATACATTTTAATCGCAAGACAAATTGTTCACAATTTTCTTCCACTTTGAACATTGAATGTCTAGATCATGTGTTCACATTTACAAAGTTTAACGGAAGATTTACAAAATCAAATTGGTGAATTGCAAACGATATTGAATTATCAACACTTTGTTTCATTAAAAAATCTTTTGCCAATTGAAAAAGTGAGATTGAATTTCCTTATTCGATGACATTTTAGTTTTCAATTTGTTGTTTGTGCATTCCATTGATATAAATTTTATATTATTTAGCAAAAAATTACAAACACTGTGTTAGAATGGCGTTGGGATATCGGAAGTACAAAACTAATGAAATTCCTTCAAAAAGCAAATATTTTGAGCATGACTGATATGATAATGTTTGCTCACAATGAAGATATCGAATATGCGCAACTTATTTTAACCGATCTATTGGAAACCGAATTTATTTTGTTGGCCGATTTAATGAAAAATTACAATTGTAATGATTCCATTTCCCTTCTCGTCTGTGATATTTTACATGAAGGATTTAAGCGATTGTGCAGAGATATCGTTGATAGTCCATCGATTTTGAAAGAAAATTACTTGCGCGAGGTTCAAATCCATTTATTATGTACGATTATTAGCTTGTCGAATGAAAATTCATTAAAAAAGAATGTCTTACTGGAAAATTTCTGATTTGGTTTGCAATTCCAGATGAAGATGTGGAACAGGCGCGCTTAACACATTTGAATTTGTTATTGGATGAATGTCCACAAAACTCATCACTTGAATCGATAACAAACCAACAATTGTGGAACGATGAATTTAACGATGAGCCAAATGCGTTCAATTCATTAATGGATTCGATTATTGGCCAAAATGCTGGCGAACGACAAAACACCATTGATTTGCTTTTGAAAAAATGCATCGCTAAAAAATTTCGAAGCTGGAAATTGTTACTTTTGCTATTACGTAAGGCGATTCGTCTGAATAATTCGATTGATATAAGCATTGATGACTGGAATATTATGAAAACAGCTGTAAAAAGTTTGTATTGCTTTGGATGAATGACGCATGATGAAAAAAAAGGTGTTTTCAATAGCAGGTTTTTGAAATTTCAGATTTTCTCAAGGCCGCTTTTCACAAGTCCCTGGAGCCCGAGTATGGCGATCAATTATATGTAATGTTCCTTGTGGCAAGACAAATAACTCAATTCAATGATAAATTATGCGGTAGCTATTCAACGTGGTATGCAATACGTAGTGCCGATATACAATCATTTTGAACACGTTTTTTAAACGCAATATTTAAATGTTTTTATTTCTGGATATTCAATTCAGGTTCAAAGACAACATTGGTGAAATGAAATATTTCTTCAAAGTTGATGAGTTCCGGAAAGTTATGGAATATTTAATGAAATTGGTTGAATACGAATCAGATGAAAATACTCTGAATGTGAGAGTTGCCGTTCAATAATTAATTACTAGTCGGTTTATGAATTATTATTTACTTTATTTTTTTTTTTTTTTTTTTTTTTATTCTTCAGATTCAAGTTAATACATATATGCCTGCTCCTTTGCACTGCAACGAACTTGTACTCAACTATAAGCAACTTTGCCGAAGCCGATTGCTCCATTTGAAAAAAAAACCACCGCCGAACCAATGGAGACCGACGAAAGCGTTGATGATATATTCGTCATTGATGAAAGCGATTGAACAAGAAACATGGAAGGGCCTGTTAACACTTGTTAAAAACTGAAAACGATCAATAAAATCCAAATTCTGTTGACTTTCACAGATACAGTTGAAAATTTAAAATTTCATTTTATTTTTGTAACAACAATTGATTATAATGATAATAATGATCGGATAATATTCATTAGCCAATTAATCTAGGTGGTGCAGCTGATTGCAACGTGAAACTAAAGCTATCATTGGCATTATTTTGAAAGAAATGATCTTTTGGTTGGGCCAATTGAATTGGTTCATTTTCAATAATTTCAATATCGCATCGTGGACATCGAATATTTTTATTCGAATCGCTGTACATTTGATGAATACAATTTCGATGTGAAGCATGTCCACATTCACCAAATATTAACGCTTCGCTTTGATTATACAATTGTAAACGGCATACGATGCATTTGATTGATTTAATAGCTAAACCACGATTTGCATATTTTTTTTCTTTGGCCAATGTTCGATGCAAATCATGGCCCAAAATTTTGGCCGTTGTTTGTTGCAAAAGAATTTCATATTTTGAATTTGAAAGCATTCCAACAAGTAAATGTTTAATATCGCCTAAATTTCCCGTTTTCGTACCCGAATTCAATACGATTTGAACAAGTTTCGTTAGATCAACATGACTACTGGCCGCATGCAAAATACTTTTTGTTATTGCATTCAAATCGTTTCGCGATAAAACTATTTTAATAAATGAAAACCATAAATGTTCACAGTCCGTATTTGATAATACTTCAGATGCACGGGTGCACAGAGAGCTCAATTCAAATGCACGCCTCTCGGATATACTTTCTGCAGATTCTTTTAATAAATTTAACGATAAATTAAATGCGGCATCAAAATCACCTTGACGCTCATACAAATAGATAATACAATCATTCAAATCATATTTTCTTACAATATCAATAGCATTTTCTAATCGATAATTATCATTTGATCGTAAAAATGTTTCAACATAACTTGGATCATTTTTACATAACAATGTTAAATACAATTCACAATCCGTTGAATTAATGCTGATGCCACTTTTTAGTAGATTTTTTAGGAAAATGAATTGTTTGTGTTCATCGTTGTCTAAACGTTTTACAAATTGTTCGATTTCTTTTGGAAAATGATCGATAACAAAATGGGTTGTTTTGACATCGTCGATTTCGATCATTTTATCAAAATGATCAATGAATTGTTGGAATATTTTTCGTTCTGGTCGATGTACATGAATTTGAAGATAATTCCAAATTTCTGTATTACGATGAGGATCTAATAAATAGCAATCGACAATTTTATCGAATGATTTTTGTTTTCCCAACAAATGTTCGACAACGCGATAACATTTTGATTGTTGAGCAATTTTTAGTTGTCCACTCAAATTGATTGTATTGATACAGTCAGCTTCCAATAGAGCCAACCATGCTTGCTCACGATCGGATCGTTGACGGGCACTTTCATTTTCAATATGTTCCATTTTAACGTAGTCCAATACTTTTTGAAGTAACGTTGGATCGTCGGGCAGATTTGAAGCGGCTATTTCATGAGCGATGAAATTTAGTAAACATCCAATTTCCGTCCACTGTAAGAATTATGCAGAAAAATGTTGGTCATTTGATTCAAATGAAATCGGATTCAAAATAGTTGAGCAAACAAACCTGATAATATTCAACGGTCATTATGTCCAATAAAATATTGATGATTCGTTGTCGATGGGATTGGCCCAATTCGCCGCTAAATTCTTTCTCTTGAAAAGCTAATGAAATGACATTCAGTGTTTCTTGCGTATCGAATGTTAACAATGCACGTAGATATGGATATGGCAGCTCTGAATCAGACGATCGATTCGAATGTATGGACGTTAAACATCGCAAAACTTCATGTTTTACATTTTGAATTCGATCCGATTCAATATTACCGGATGGATAGCCACGGCCTGATAAACAGCTTGATATGTAAACTAATAAATAATTGCCCAGGTCACGATCCATTTCGGTGGCTATTTGAGGTATGAGCTCAGTTAATGATAAACAATAATCTCCTAAAGCCGATGTATTCAAATGCATTTGGGCTCGATATAATTTTCTTTTTTTGCAGCAGACAACACTTGATGCAAATCCAAACATTTCCAATCTAATTTCAAAATGATTTCTTCTAATTTTTTGGGTGAATGCCTAAGCCAATGTTCACATAGACATTGACCGACAACCGGTGATATATTCGATATATGACCATTTTCAATTTGTTCACTAAGCAACAAAATGTACGTCTCTTTTTTATCCAAACGATCCCAAAGCTCTTGCCATAACATATCAAATTCTTGTATTTCAATTAGACATGCCATTATCGAATTTAAACAGAGTTCCGGACAACGAGCACTTGCATTTAAATATTCTTCGACCAATTGAATGACACGATCTTTGGCCATTTGTTTTCGGCGTGAACGATCACCAGCATTTCGGTATCCTTCAATGGCTAATGAACACGCTTCGCACCATCGTTGATTTTGTGCTAAATGTGTAATACGATCACTCCATGATCTTACGCTCACCGATTGCAAACTGCGTGCACCCAAAACATACAATTGCGAACCTTTTGAAACAATTGAATTGTAACATGCATATGTTCCGGCTAATGCAAACGCTGGTGATACATTTCCACCGGTTGCAAATCCTTTAAAGTGAGGTGATCCATAGACAAGGCCTGCATTTGCTATATCAATACATTCGGACTCTTTTGTCGTGCGAACATCTGTTAAATGCAACATTTCATTGCGATCAATTACGGCTATCGTTTTTGGACCCATCCAGTGTACAGCCAATATGCTATAACTTAAGACAATTGTGCGTAGAAATAATAATGAAATTTTGCCCGATTGAATACTTATCTGTGATGAAAACGGAAAGAAATAAATGTAAAATAGTCACGTTTATCCATTGAGCTCGTGGTGTTGACGGTATTTACCTGATGGAACTGGACACTATTGCCTCTGGCAGCTGCCAAAACTGGGTCAATAACTCTTGTCGAATCAGCTGACTGAATTAAAACCATTTGCCACGAAATCAACGGTAAACTATCTGAAGGGCCGGTTAAGGCTTGGAATTTGATGACCTTTAATCGAGGTCTTATCATTACCACAAAGAATTTGGATAGAGTTGCTATAGCTAAAACACAATATGACTTCAATGGATGCTCATCTTCGATAATCAGTGGCTCAATGGTGCAAACCTATTTGAAATATTTGAAGGGAGAATCAAAGTTTTAGACTCAAAGGCCACTGAACTATACGACAATTTGCACATACCTCACCGCGTGCACCACTGAATAAACACTTTGAATCACAGCCACGCTTACCAAGACGACGTGTAAAGCTAAGTGACCATACTGAGCCACCTGTATCGGAACAAAGCGCAAGTGTCGGCCTACCCGTCCACTTAATATTCACTACACCACTGTTTGGAGTGATGGCATCGGATAGAACACGAATTGAATCTCCACTGGACGTATCAATCATAACAATATAGCCTCTGGCAAATCCAGCCAACAATCGAGTGCACTCCTCATTAAATGAAAGTCCGGATACAGCACCTTGTTGCAAGTGCTCTTGACAACACCATCGTAATGTTTGCAAAATATCAAAGGCCATTATATGACCATGAGATGTACCAACAGCAATCATTTCCGAAACGGCAACAGATGTTGCTAAGCCTGAATTAATACGCTCCTACGATATATATATATATTTTGCTAATTAATAAGTTTTTACTGTTTCCAAATAAACGGAAACTAAGACTCACCGATGCAGATGTGATTTGCGATGTAACACCTTGTAAGATGACATGTCTGAGCATTGTTCCAGTTTTTAGCCGATCATCAATTGATGGTGTCGGCGTTATTCTAACACTTACTTCGGATACTATATCTGAATCTGTATCCAATTCACTCAAAATACTTTCGAGCGAAGGCATCATATCGACATGTGGAATGGAATATTCGGCATCATCAAGCTGCAAGTTATCACAAAAAATATACGTAATATATTTATCACACAGGAAATGATAGCCAAAAAAAAAGAAGAACACCAGTCTTCACCTCGTCGATGTCCAATTGTAAGGATTCAGCCAACAGGCTATCATTTGAACCTCGGTCTGATTCGAGCAATGATTGCAACGATGGAGCCTTTAATGAATTCATTTTGATTTTGAATCGATGAATTGCCGATAACGAAACACCAAACGCACCGATATTAAAATCTATTACAAATATTTGTTGATATCAATTGGAGCTCAAATCATTTATAATAGCATTTATGATAGCTTAAAATTGCACAAAGACCGATTCATTCAGTGTTTCGTTCGTTTGAAATAAGATTATATTTTTTCAATTTCGGCACATTGTACATATAAAGTATATTTATTATGTCAATTTCAATTGAGAAACTACATGAAAACGAAGTGAGGAAAGAAAAACAACAGGAAAACAGCCCACTTTTATTATAATTGACGTTAAACAGTTTTATCAAGCAGCACAATGACATTTTTGACATTTGCATTTTCTCGATAGGGGCATTAATGTATTGAACAAATACATGCGAAAGACCTTACAAACTTACGAATATTCCATTGTCAAGAATAAGAAAAATGTAAATAAATATAAACAAAAAGTCTGACCAAGCAAAAGTTAAAAAATTAAGCTGGGAAATTTGAGGCGCATTAATTATGTCTCAACAAAAACCGTGTGTTTTTTGTGACATAGTTGCTGGGAAAAGTCCAAAGACTGTAATTGCATTTTCAAATGAAAACATTGTAATATTTGAAGATTTGCGACCAGCATCTGAACACCATTATTTGGCTGTACCTAAGAAGCATATGCACAATGTTCGATCTCTCAAAGCTGACGACAAAGATTTAAGTGAGTTTTGTATTTTTGATGTGTATGAAATGTGTAAGTTTTTCAATTAAATTTCCCTTTTCTTTCAAGTTATTGAAATGCAAGAGCAGCTCCGCCAGCTTTTATCCACAAAAGGTGTAAATTTGGATGATGTTTCTTACGGTTTTCATTGGCCGCCATTTACGAGTATTGATCATTTGCATATGCATGCAATTGCACCAGCTTCCAAAATGGGATTTATTGCCAAAGTCGTTTTTAAACCAATAAATCTTTGGTATTGTACGGTATGACAAAAGAAACATTTTTCATTTATCAGCATAATAATAAAGAAAATATTCATTTATTCCATTCACAGCCGGAATATTTGTTATCGAAGCTGAATGCATCCGCCTAATATGCTAATTAAAACATTGTTTCTTTTGGACGTCTCCTCAACTGAATGGATCATTACATTTTCCAAATTTTCATTTCAATTTTTACTCAAACTCTTAATCTATGGAATATGATTGAGGTCAAAAGAGGTGTTGCAATTGATAATTTCCGAGAAAAAAATTAAGTTTTATGTTCGAGCATTATTTTTTTTTAAAGATTTTACTATCTAAGGCCATTTTTCTGGACTCATTTGTGTATTTCGGCTTGGTTACGATCCCTCATCGCTTTTCTTTTAATATTTTTACAGTTATTAAGTGAATGCGTTTGTTAAAATTATTCGAAAATAAATTCGACACGTTCGAAAAACCTTAAAGTCAACCAAATTTATTTTTCTAACTATAGAAAATTTGTTTATTAGTCAAACGCAAATTACTTTCATATTTAATAGCCTCGGAATTATTTCTTTATTATCGAAAGTTTAAATAAATGAAGTTCAGCACATTGTCAATGGATGGCGGCATATATTAAGATTCGAACGAAAAATATACTGAAATAGTTTATCGAAACCATCTTGATGTTGACAGTTTTAGCCATTTGTGTCATTGGTTGTGTAACCGATACGAATACATCTTTTCAAAATGCTTTTGGTTACTTATATGCGAAATGAATTTTTTTTTCCTTTCTTTTCTCCGTTGTTACAGTGATTTGAAATTCAGTGAATAAATGAATGCAATAATATCTTTGTGTCATTTTTGTGAGGCACATGGCCCATGTCCAATATTTAGTACGTACACATTACGAGACACAAAAATCAATGAGCTAGCAGATCAGAGCAATAGTACTAGTGATATCGTATGTCCGGGATGCAATTCAATAGGTCAATCGTTAGGAATTCTAAGCGAAGACTCGGAAAGTAATGCCAATTTTTTAAGTACACAAACTGTTGTTATCAGTGATGTTGTGCCGCTTGTAAAACAGGCAGCTGTTCGTAGTTTAAGTTGTGAGGTAATGATTCGTATTTCATTCACAAATAGACATTCCGAAATTAATTTCAATGGAATTTTTTTTATAAATATCGGTATGCAGGTGAGCGCCAATAAGGATGGGAGCTTAGTATTTTTTGGTGATGTCTCACGTGGCCATGTCCTCAGTTACACATTCCAAATACATGATTCGCAAGCGCGTGGATTCTTTCGTCTATTTTCGATAATTGTTTTGATGAAAGACAAAATGTATTTATTGAATCTTCAACCATTTTTATTGGATAACATACAAAAATTGTCTGCCGAGCTTCAGAACTATTCGGCTCAAGTGCATACTACCGAACATGCAAAATATTCGGAACGAGCACATAGATTAAATGCAGGCCATGCAAGCATACAGCCACCTCGATCTTTGATTGATTTAACTGGTCAAAAGAACATATTTGCTTTCATTCATTCGCATTTTGCTTGGATTTTGTGGATGGGAGCACGATATTTAACTGAAAGTCTCACCTTCGGTTTATCTAAAAGAACTTCAACGAATCAAAATCATTTGGAATCATTTTCTATGATTGAATTGAAAAACAGAGAAGCCTTTCAGGCAAAGCGATTGCTTTTTGATGGTATTTCTGAACATAATGATTTCATTCGGAATTGTCAACGATTGTTGAACGATCATTTTGTAGCTGCTTGTTACTGTGCTTTGATTGGAATACAGGTAATTCGTCTATGTTTCGAAACCGCTTTATAGTTGAAAAAAATTCCAATTTGTAAGCTCTTTACAGATTGTATTAAGAGGATCACCGGCTCAAACTATCGAATTTATTAGATGTTTTGCAAAATTATTACCGGAATCAATGCATCACTTAATTTGTACATCGTCTGATCAATATTTAACTCAAACCGAATGTCGTATATTATCAGTTTCACATTCGGTTGCCGTTCCACAAGTTTCAGAAAATATATTTCGGATCGAATTTCTAGATAATTGTGCTGATGTGCACGTAAAATGGATGGGTTGTCTTCCAAACAAATGTACAATATTCAAGAAAAGTCATTCAAAGAAACCAATCAATTTCTAATTCCGAGTAAATTTCACAGATCCAGACCTCTTGGCAAAAATATTGAAAGCGGTGAACGAACCGCTTTTGATTGATTCTGTTTTACTCAAACAAATTCGTGTTTTAGTCGAAGAATGGCAAAAGTAAGCAATTGAACAGTAATCTACACGAATTTACAAAAAATTTGAGCAAAAGTATAAATGGTAAACAATTTAAACTTTAAATACTGTAAATTTTTTTTCATTTCAGTAAAGTGTTGTGCCTTCGGACGATCTCATCGAATCAAGATGCGTTGAAATTGAAAAAAGTGCTCGGTGTTCAGCCTCATGATCAGCAACTGATTACCTATTGGAATAGCTCCTTACCTAATTTGTTATAACAAAATACTCCATTTTGAATGAATAAAAGTTTGAAATATTTTTTTGTTTACAAAAAAAATAATAGAACGAAAAAGGCCAATGTTGTATTTAATTTTTTGTTTGATGTTAAAGTTCCATTGAGTTTATTCTCATTTCGTAAACATTACAAATAAAACTTCATTGTAATTAACATAGTTTTACACCAAAAATGTTGTTTTAACATTGAAAATCGCCAGATGATACAGCGTAATCAATCTATGTAAAAACTGATTGATATGATCAGCCAGTTTATTTTTTGTAACCGCAACCACTGCGACGACCACGAGCACGTTCGAATTTGCGTCCCTTTGATCGGACATATGGTCGGGTGTGAGAATGTGGAACACCTGGAGCTTTACCGAAATGTTTGTTGGCAACACGAGCGGTACGTTTGCCTTGGATCAACAATGTACCTTTGCCCGTTGGTGAACGGATAGCCAATTGATCGAAGGTGATGACCTCACCACCAGCGGCCAAGATACGTCCACGTGCCTTTTCGGTAACGCGAAGTGCGCACAATTTCAATTTTGGTACATTTAACAAACGTGCATCGTCTGTTACTGTACCAACAACGCAGACAATTTTTTCTTCTTTGCCGCTTTTTTTCAACAAACGAACCACTCGTTGCAATGACATTGGTGGTTGATTGATGCGGCTCATGAACAAACGTTTCAAAATTATTTTGTTAAACTTTTTGTATGTACGTCTGTACAGGAAACGGTACAACTGAAATAAGAAAGAGAATGAAAGCAATCGATTAGTTTTGTGCAATGTATTAAATTAGTCCAGTCGAGTGGACTCTACATTCTACATTCACAAAGAACATTATATATATTGTGACTTTGTTTTTTGTTTTGTTTTTTTTTTTGGTTGTACCGGATTGAGTTATAAATTGAAATCGTGTTTTTCATCAATATCCCCAATATCTGATCATAGATCGCTGAGGCTTCAAAAAGCCCACCGTCTTGGAAATGTTTGTATGACTAGTGTGTAGTGTGTATACATTTGTTTGACGTTCCTCACATTTGACAAACAACTGAGTAAAATAGCACATGTTTCACTAAGTTCGCGATAATCATTTTTTAATTTTGTATTTCACTCTTCAAATGAAAATTTAAATCGAAATTTATAAAAACACACGCTTCATAAACATAACCAAACATTACATATACACACGATTTTAATAAGATATCGATTCAATGCTTTAAAATGGATATTAGATTTGTCCGTAATTTGATTCGTCAATACAGGTGAACAACACTCATTCATTTGATATGTTTAATATGTTCAACCATTTGATTGGGAAAACCTTTTTCAGAAACAAAATCACAACGAGTCCAATTCAATGTAATTTTAATTGGAAAATTTACCTTAACAAGAAGTCGCAAGTAAACATCTTGGCTCTTAGGTTCCGTACGACGGACCTTTCGGTCGTATTTATGACAAATGTCAATACCCTAAAATTAAAAAATAACAATTAATAAAACATCATTAAGCTTCAATAGTTTCAATTTTGGAAGAAAATCTCGAAAAAATTGTATCCGAATATCGGATGATTCAAAATGAAAATTTACGAAGCAACAAAACAAGCACTTCACTCACCATATTTGAAGGAGAAAAGACCGGACGTTTCACTTAGCTTTGATGTTGACGGGTAAAAGAAGGCATGAACCAACACTTCATACGAATTCTGTCTTTGAATCAGTTATACCAACATTCAAACATAATTTTTTAGTAGTGTGCGCACATGAGATCTGAGTATGACAGTTATGGCTGGATTCCACTTCGACAAATTGCCTTCCCCAATTCGAATAAAATAATGTTCTAAAGAATTGAACAATTTATTTATTCTCAACTAATTGATTGAATTCGCTATTATTCAAATACAAAAACACGAAGTGATTTTCTTTTTAAATTCCAAAGAATTCAATTGATGTTAACGAATATTTGTTTTTCAACTGAATGCCATACAATTTGGAATGTACTAATTGAGCTAATGAACCACATTGGCGCTGTTGGCAATTTTATTACATCAAGGTTGGCAATCATTCACGGTGGTGTTGAATCGTATCGTTTGTCATAGAAAAAAATTTCGGCCTCTTTCTTTCTTTGCTCCAAGTTAGTACAAGCAACATGGGTTTCGCAAATATTTGGTTTTCGCATCCACGTAAATATGGCCAAGGTTCCCGATGCTGGTAAGTCTATATGAAAAATTGTTATTTGTGTTTTAATTATCGATAAAAAACTGGAGTTTTGGAAATTTGAGTGATTTTTAATCGAAAATTGTTGTCGTGAAAATCTTATTGTTCACTTTACACGTGCTCATAACCAAACTTTTGACATTCGCCATATTTGGTGAATTCGATCCATTTGATTTGATCAGTTAAAAATCAATTATACATTTATAACATTCATTTTCTAAATTGAATATTAATTGAGAATTTTGTTTTTAATTTCAGCCGGGCCTGCTCAAACAGACACGGTTTGATCCGTAAATATGCATTGAACATTTGCCGTCAATGCTTCAGAGAATACGCCAACGACATTGGATTCAAGAAGGTAAGTGAAGTACAACAGTTGTTACATTAATGGAATGGTATTCCGGCAATGATTGACCATTGAACAGTCACTAATTAAATTGTGCTCTTTTTTCATTTGCAGTTGGACTAAAATGTATTCCGATAGCACAAACAAAAAATCTATTTGAGATTAATCTGATTAAATGGCGGTATTCTAAAGCTAATTCGTTTTCTTTTTCGAACATTCAAGTGGTCCCAGAATAAGAGCATTGGATCAAATCTTGCTTTTGTATTGATGTTCATTTAGATTGATTGCAAATAAACGGTTTTTTGTGTGCAAAATATATAAGATTTTGGTGTCTCTCCATTCTTAAAAGGTTATTTTCTCATGTACGATATTTGCGGTGTGTACCAAATTATCTGTCAATCCCAACGCCAGCGCTTTACATCACGCTACTTGGAACTAAATGTAGAGCCGTACCACTGTCTATATGTTGGAAATTCCAACTTGGAATCGAATGAGAAGAATAAACAAGGCAGAATTCGATCGTATCAAATTCCAAAATATGCACCACAGGTGGTACCAAACTTCATAGTGTTATCAAAAACTGGTCGCTTTCAATCGATTCGGAATGAAAGTATAATTTTTTTGAATTTCTTTCGAAATTTCATTGAATCCCCGACAATCCACTGGATCCAGGATTAGGACTCCATGGAGCACAGCTGGTGACTTCGTCATTAGAAGCAATATGGAAACTTAGCAATATAAATTAGCTCGACTCACTTCAATATAGACGCATTCTTATTCGTAAAAGTATTGTATATGAATCTTGTGAAAACTTTTTTTTTAAGGCTCTATTTCATATGCCTCTCAACGACACTGTCATAAGATCCATAGCGAACCCAAATTGGATCTTTTGAATTCAACGAATTCATTCATTAGATTTTCGAACTTTCAAACGTCAATATTTCGTCTGTTTTATCAAGCCGCTCTTTCTCAAGCGAATTCATAGGTGCATCAAAATAAGAGGTTTGTATTCTTGACATAGCAATTTTATTTTGTATTCATTTTTGATGAAAATAAAATTTCTCGGATACACTTCATAGTTTGGTCTGACTCTTCTTTATCGACAAGTTATTTTTTTTTTTTTATGTCAAGTTATTTTGGACGTTCACACCGAATAATATTTAGATATTTCATCGCGTTACCAATTCTAGTCATTGTTCATTAAAAACAAAAGAAATAATCTATTTCCTCCAGATTATCTTTATAGTGGTGCCCTCTATGATTTCCTCACCCTCATCACTATGTGACAGGCTATGGCATTTAAAAAAAAAAATATCATCTGTCAAATCCAATCAAAACATTTGCACATCGTTCGTTTTCATTTCACCAGTCAATTGCCGCCAAAGAAAAAAGGTAAAAAAAATGAAATAATTAAATAATTAAATAATTCATTCGTAGATTTTTGATAATTTGACTCCTGAATTTCAGATAGGTCTCAAAATGTCATCAACAACATCGTCAATGAACCGGGAACAATTGGAAAATTTCATCGAAGACAATTTGCGAAAAAAAACTGAAAGAATATGATATGTTCATCAACAAAACGAATGCTGAAATCATGGAATTCGTTCAATTGAAAAATATCTGCGAAAATATTGGCGAACATTTATCGGACGGTTTCAAAACTCAAGTAAATATTGGCGGAAATTTTTTCCTATCTGCAAAAGTGCCCGACACCGAACACATTATGATAAATGTTGGTCTCAATCACTACGTTGATTTCACCATGAGCGAAGCAATCAAATTTTGTGATCTTAAAATTAAATCATTGGAAAATGAAACGAATGTCATCAGAGAAAAAAGTATTGAAACACGGGCAAGCATCAAATTGGCGTTGCTGTGTATCGATGAGCAATTGTCAAAAGAAGCGCGATCTCAAAATTGAAATTCCAGTTTTCTATGTGGGAAATTTGTGAGAATGAAGACAAGCTCAAGTTTAATGAATGAAAGATAAAATAAGAAATAGTTTAGATTGAAAATGCCATGCGTGTTACCGATTGCTTATAATAAAGACAACCAAATAAATTGAAAATTCATATTTTTACATGAAAATCGAAACATAAATCGTCAATCGTTGTTTATTTATCTTATTTTAATTTAATTAGAGTTCATTTACAATTGTCTCGATTTGTTTTTTTGTCATATCGGTGATGAGTATAAATGCGAGAGCTTCACTTGCTTTTTGTTAATAAAAAAAAAAAAAAGAAAATATATATCTAAAAGTACTTCAATCACATTCTTCTTTGGCTGATAATAAGAACTTCTGACAACCTACGGTTACGCTGGCTGCAATTGAAAGAAAAAAATCCATTAAATGCAAATCTTTCAACACTGAAACGTAGTCGAATGAACCTACCGATTGCATTTTGAACTGATTTTGGTTTATTTTTCCACACGACACCAAAGAAATAAACTGGAATGCCAGCAACTGTAATGAGAACACCCCATCCAACTTCTACGGGCGCCGCATAACACGGAACAACAATCAAAAATGCACTAATTATGAAGAATGTGATTGGTATGATGAGTGGTAACTGTAAGATTTTAAATAAAAAAGGAGATATTTTGTATCAAATATGAAGTATGAAAATCGAACCATTGAAATTGAAAGTAAGTGAACATGCATTATTACTTTAATTGGCCGAAGCATGTCAGGACGTGTGTATCGGAAATAAAACACTGACGATACTGTTAACATGATGAAAAACGATTCAACAATCATACTGTAAGTAATCAGCACATGGACATCACTGACGATCAACATTATTAATGATAGAATACACTGAAATTGAAAACAAACTCAAATTATATTATCAATATTCAATATTTGTTCAGCTAGATTTAGTTGTTATCTTTTTCAAATACTAACCAAAAATATGAGTGACGGCACTGGAGTATAAGTATTGATATTGATGTATGACAACAAAGATGGCATATGTCCGTTTCGTGCACCAACAAAACACATCCGGGATGAGGCCATGATGTGAACGCAAAGACCACCAAAGGCTGAAATTGCAACCATTATTGGAATGATCCATGCACCATATGCAAGAAGTTTGTTTCCGAATGTCTGTCATTTTTTAGTAAAATCAATTATAATTCATTCAGTCATAATTTCAGAGAGGCATATGCTTTATTACCACAGCGATAGCGTTTGATGCTATCATTTCATTTCTACTCAATGCAGCTAAATAGGCCATGTTCGCCAGAACATATATCGCTGTCACCAATGGTAATGATATATAAATTGCTCGAGGTAGGTTCTTGTGTGGTTCTCTCAGTTCTTCAGTCATAAAATTTAAATAATTCCTGGGAAGAAAGGAATGCAAAATAGGTCAAATATGAGTTAGCATGATAAAAGCGATAAAGAATTACAATAATTACCATCCAGCATATGAAAAAATTCCTGAGTAAAATGCAATTGATAATTTTCCAGGATCAGTTTCAGTGTCTTTGAATGGTTCTTTAAAGTTTTCCAAATGACCAAAAGACATGTAGACTACACCAACGATAATAACAATCACTAGAGCCGCTATTTTAGTAAACATAAAGAGATTCTGCAATTTGGTCGTAAATTTAACATCATAACAATTGATAAATGTGAGAAAACCTGCATTGTGTATGAAAAAGTAATTGATTAATTATTTGCCAACGAATTTGAATAGCTTATCAGAGAACTCACAAATTGTGGCCGCTGCCAATAACTGTGCTGCCTCAACCGGTACCTTGCAATCATCAAAAAATGGTTGTAATACATAATTTGAAAATGTCAAGCCCATTATAGCATTTGTCGTTGGCCTATAGGAGTAAAATGATAGTGAATTAAAAAAAAAGGAAAAACAAAACGAAATTTGTGAAGACAAAAAAAAATTATTTACACAAAAATAAACAGGGCATCCCATAAGTATAAAAATGCTGGGAAACCACCATACGCCTCATTGATGTATGCATAGTCTCCCCCAGAAATCGGTATTGATGTGCCCAGTTCAGCGTAACATAGGGCACCAATCATTGATAAAAATCCACATGTTACCCAAATGACAAGTGATGTTCCAACAGCATTTACTTCTTGAATAACACCTTTCGGTGACACAAATATTCCTACCGAAAAACAATCATTCAATCTATTTTAATTTCATTTTCAATTGAATTTTATTGAAGAGTTCTTGTACCTGAACCGAAAATTATGCCCAATATAATAGCCGTTCCTTCAACTAAACCTAATTGTTTTTTCATTTGAACTTTTCCGCCATTCTCTCTGATATCGGATGGTGCGACACTGCTGGGGCTGACCAACGGCGCCTCGGCTGGTGATGGTAGATTATTTTTGGCCGGCATTTCGGCAAATTGACTTTTTTTTTTATAGGTTTTAAATTAGATATCGGCGTAATACTATCGTTTGTACCACTTCTTATTCTATAATTCTATATGAAAATAAATAAAATAGATTAAATTAATCGAGCTATGAATTGAAGCTGTGTGTGTTACACTTCACAGAATTAATATAAATTTAAAAACAGTCGATTAAAATATAAATTGGCGGAATCAAATTACAAGGCAACATGATCGGGAAACTTTGGGTTCCTTAGTAATGAATAGATGTTCACACTTGAGCGGAAGAAATATTGAAGTTTCGCTGATTCGCTATTTGCAAAGCGAAAGCCATTGCATTTTTGTTATCGCTATTTTTCGCCATAACATCATGAACATATTTCGATTGTTATTTTACTTAATTTTTTGCTCTATATTTACAGCTATAATTGCGTCTACTTTTAATTAAAACCTATTGTTATTGTCGCAATTTTTTTTTTTTATCTAAAACTGGCAAATCAATTACCATTCATTGATATATGTACAGTACGATTTACTCAATACAAAACATACGTTCACCGAGAAGAAGAAAATGAGCGAAGAGAAAATGACTGAATGACAACAATGTTGCAAAAATTTGTTAATTTTTTTTTTGCATTTAGACTTGTAATAAAAGCATGTCTCGGTTAATAAAGTGTACAAAATTGATAATCAAAAATTTGATAAAAACAGAGAGCGGAAAATGAAACTTATGGTTACATTAATAATTAGGGAATATTGTTGATTCTGAATAAGAGTCCACGATCAATCAATTAGCTTTTATTGAAATTATCAATTTGGTATTTTCCATTTCTTCTTATTGCGTTCTTATCCTTTTCATATTTCTATCTACGACGGAAGATTTAATACATAGAATCCGAGACAGTCCGAGTGTCGCTTTATTATATTCATTCATTTGCTATTTTATTTTTACATTAAGAACAGTCCGAAAAAACAAATCGATAAGCCGGTGAAAAATGTAAATAATAGCTCAAATGACATATTCTTATCAACGCAATCAGGATTTATGTACTCTGTCTATGGAAAAAAAAAAATCCAGTTCGAAGAAGAAATTATAATATGTATATAGAATTCATACGAAAGTTCCAGTTCCTCCGACAAACATTACACATTGTACACAACCATTGATTATTTTTAATGAATTGAAAACGTGTTTCAAGGCTTGAATTGAATTCACCTTTTTTGACATTCAAAGAAACCAAGAGGGGTCGATGTAGAAAAACAACCGAAATTTTAATTCATTGGGAATGGCCCTTTTTTCTCTTTTCTTTGGATATACGTTTCATTTTTTTAAACGGAAAAAAAGAAGAACGAATGAAACCTCTCATAGATTCAAAGAGAACCGGCAATTCTAAAGAATTCACATTCTCACCATATGTTATTCATGTGAAATTACATATCAATGGGAACAAAAGAATTCCAAGCCTCATAAGTTTTGTTTTTCCTATTATTTATTTATTACAATGGAACAATATTCAGTTTGGGTTTGGATTTGAGTTTGGGCCGGAGTTATTTGAACCTGTATTTTTCTTTTTTGTTCAATTTATTTATTTAATCAAACGTGTTTCGCATAAGAAAAACAACTTTTTCAAACAAATACCCATTATTGAAGAAATACATGCAAGTCAAAATGAAAATGAAAAATTACTGATTCGGCCCTCAAATCAATTGACAACACCAACAATCGACATATCCACATTACATCAATAAAAATTGTAAACAATGAACATTTTCGGCACATGATGCAGACATTTTTATTGACAATATTTCATTTATTTTATTGAAAATTTAAAGTCCGTGATAAAAACCGGTGACGCTTGTTGAAATCATGTTCAAAAATGTTATATCACAACAGACAACAGGTTACGTATGCAAAACACAAAACATAACATTATCATTTTTTTTTCTGTGTTTTAAACAATTTTGTGCTTGAATTGCAAAAAAGTGCAAAATTATGCATTTCGTGGTTGGAATTTGTTTAAATGAATAAAATCGGTTGATTATATATTAGAATGTGAATCTGCATGCAAATATAATTGCCATTTAACTCTTTTTTGGATATATGTATTTGCTTAAATAGAACCAACGTAGTATTTTCCTCACAGCGATGAATATATGATTGCGTTGGCTATTTTGACGAAATCACTGCGGACACAGTGGTATTTTCCTCTCATTTTGCTTCGTATCAAATCACAACATTATAAATGTCAAATGTTCGTTAGACTTCGGTATTTCAAAAATAATAGCCATTCGTTATGCATTTTTCTGTATGAATTTAATTTTCAAAACGAAACCAATGAACCACATAATCAAAACATTATTTTCCTTCATTTTGAAAAAAAAAATAAAAAAAAATAATGCAATTTTTTTTTACCTCCAAATTGATTCGTATACCGTTGCTCTATTTATAATTTGTCACTGCTTTTATCTTGCATCGAAAATCTGTCTAGCAACACTCACGGCTACGAAATATTGTGAATCGATTTGTTTATTCATTTAAATTGATTTACAGGAAACAATATTTTTGTCCTAAGGCAAATGAGCAATTCCATATGACACAAAAAAAAAAAAAACTTTACCTAACTAGAATCGAGACAATTTTAAGACGAATTGTTATGACGAAAGCACAATCAATGTTAGAATGGCTGTCTCGCATGGTCGAAAATCTATCTTACTATTTTCAAGTCTAACGACGATGCACGGCAAGACGTACAAAATTAAAAGAAACACAAAATTTAACGTTCAACCGAATGAACTAGAATAGAATGAGCACTGATCGGATATATGCATGTGTTTACAGCCGGCCACATGTATTACAAATAAAACATAAATCCAATGGATATAATTACACACACATACACACACCAACACACATCCAAAACATGAATCATACTGAATATAGACGCACACACAAATACATATGTGTGTGTGTGTGTGTGTGTAAAGGAGAAGGCACAAACCGTTCGGACAAACATCCATAGCAATGATGATTTTAAGACATAATGCTTCGCAATGCATCATACAATGAGTAAATATGATTGGTCAATCAGTAAAATAGGCAAAACTAGCGGCAAATCGGCTGATGCAATTCGTGGAAAACCTTTCAAAGAAGCTGAAGTCTCTGCATCTTTGGCAATATTTTGCTATTGAAATTCATTTATCATAAAAGATCATAATCAACGTTAGATGAATTGCCGGAAATTTGTCTGGGCAAATGCAAATTTCATTAATTCATCTTTAAATGAATTGTTTGCACTTTTACATCTCACATCGAACGGATTTTATCGAATGCAATTTCATTTGATAGGCAAATTTCGCGTAATAGACCATTTCACTGATAAAATGAAGTACAGTCAAGTGAAAAATTGTAAAACAAATGCAAACAAAAGAGGAATAAAAGCTGTTCATAAGATTTAATTAATTTGAATTGGCTGTAATCCGTTATGATTGCATTTAAATTACATTCGAATAAATGTTTGCATAATTTAAATTGAAAATTATTGCAATCTATCATATGAATGATTTTAAATGCCACACAAAACATAAATTTAGAATACCGGTCGGCTTTCTGTATCAATATTGTCTCATGAAACGAAATAATTTCGGTTTGACACACAAGCAAACAATAGTTTACTTTTTTTTATTTTATTTTTTATCGAAATTAATTATCAATTAACTGTGCATAAATTATCGCTCAAAGTTTAATAACAGCAAACAACAACAATTACAACGGAAATTCATATATAAAAATCGAATTTCCAACCTACAATTTTTCACACTCGTGGGGCCAACATTCGGTAACTAATAATAAATTACGTTCGGTCGATCGAATGAAAAAAAAAAATGTTTCATTAGGTTATGTTTGTGCCTCATATAGGACTATTTGAATGCGCTAAATGGATGCGCAACACAAGAAATGTTGAAATTTGTTTATTTTGTTGTCACACGAGTCATTTTATTAGGTTTTTGTTCTGGAATTTAAAAATTTAAAATGACAGAAAATTCTTTGCTCCCCTAACGATCGAAATCAGTTATTTATCATTTGTCTTGATTGAGTTTCGATTGAATCATTTCCTTAAATTGGCTCAAAATTTTATTTTCACGCTTTTGTCGTTCGTCTTTGCTGAACATGGCTAAAGCACGTTTTTCATCAGCTGAATAAATTTGATTTTCTTTACGTATACGAACAGCTTCCATACGACGATGACGACTACCGCTCATCACATAGCCAACATCCTCAAAGTTTGCAATTTCGTCTGATGTTAAGCCAATTTCACCTCTCCGTGGTATACGTTTACCTTCGGCAATATAAGCAGCCTGTCAAATTGAAGAACAAATAAAAAAGAAGAAAAAAAAATTAGCATTGAAAATAAATTGGGCTTGGGCGTGTTCTTACCATAGCGGCACCTTCACCAGGCAACAATGCATGACCAAAGTCTTTGTGTGACAAACCAGAAGTATTCCGCACCGAAGGTCCAACTTGTGATTCATCATCCAACCCATCATCTTTGGAGCTTTGTTTTTTTGATTTAGATGATTTTGTGCCATCTGGTTTCTTGAATTCATGAAGTTTTGATTTTTCAATCCAAATCTCTTCATTATTATTGTCAGATGATTCTGAATCGCTACTGTCATCATTGGAATCACTTGAGCTGCTCGATACTTGTTTTTTCTTTTGTTTTTTCTTCTTTTTCTTGGAACTTTCTTTCTTGTGTTTGGATTTTTTCGTTTTCTTTGATTTTTTCTTTGATTTTCCGTCTTTTTTGCGCTTTTTCTTAGACTTTTTGTTCTTGTTCTTAGTTTCATCATCGTCTGAAGTCAAACTGAAATTAATAATACAAAAAACTCAATTAATAATCGTAAACATATAAACGACATCATAAATAAAAGGAAAGGACATACATGTTGCCGGGTGTTGGAGATTTGGCCCAAACACCAGGAGCACCTTCTCTGCCAATGATTTCTCTCTTAGTTCGCCGTGTATCCATTATATCATCTTCAAATTGTCGCTTGTTTTTTTTGTCGTAATTATTTTGCCTTTTCATTCGCGAATCACCATCAAAGTCATTATTTCTGTCATTTCTTCGTGGGCTGCCATCGCGACGTCTGGTAAATGGATTCGATCGTTGAGCATTCTCTGAATATTTATCATTTGGCCAACGTTCGGAACGTTTATCAGTTGATTCATCGCGTACATTATGCCGGCTATCCTGACTTCGACTAATACGTTTGTAATCGTTTCTTCTTCTATCACGTGAATTCGATCTCGAATATCGATTCGAACGATTTCCATCACGTGAATTCGATCTCGAATATCGGTTTGATCGATTTCTATCCCGTGAATGCCTATTTCGAGAATATCTTGGTGATCTGGAACGATCCCTTTTTTTATTTTTGATTGGTGACCGGCTTCTCCGTCTTCGTTTATGTCGGTCTTCTGAAGATGAAGATGATGATGATGTTGATGAACTTTCACTTTCACTTCTTTTGCTTCGTTTGCGTGAACGATCTCGAGAGACACTTCGACTCCGTGACGGCATATTAACGTTGCAAATTTTAACAATAATTTCAAATTGTTCTATGGCGGACACCTTGAATATTATTTATGTTTGGTTTCTCTCTATTGAAACGTCAATGAATGTCTTTCCCATTGCTACGAATGATTTTGCCTAGAAATCTGTCAAAATATACTTTAACTGATACTTAATATCTTCCATGTACCTAACACAATAAATATATAGCTGAGATTTTGGGGTCAGCTTTTTTTTTCTAAATTGCATTGCCAGATCTATTGCCTGGACTTTTTTGTGTTATATAGACAAATCCAAAATGTATTCAACTGAATCTCGACGACAGCCACATTATTAAAATTTGATTCAATTTAACGCATTTTATTTGAGTGCTGAAATGTCATTTTGACAAATTATAAAAGCATTCTTTTATTATCATTCGTTTATCAATAACTCTAACTACTACAATGACAGCACTGAATTCAATATTGATACAGAGAGATAGTGCGCAACTTTTTTTTTTCGTCATTTTTACACATGTGTGTCGTTTGATTGAAAACTGCGATATATATTCACTTTTAAAAAGAACTCTTCAATTCAAAACAATTCAGTTGTGATCTGGCTCTAGTCGGAAGTCCGTAATTAATTTGTTGCTAGTGAAATTGTGAACAATCAAGTAAAGTCATTTTGAATTTGTTCTTCAATCTCGATTGATAATTTGCAATACGTGAATTCGCAAGCAATTCATAAGTGCTTTTTTACCCTCAAAGTTTTGATTATTAGTTTTTGCTTTTCTTTTAGTACTCAAAAAGGTTTTTAATCAAAACTTAGATATGGCTTCAGATAAAGTAAATGTGTGCATTGTTGGCTCTGGTAATTGGTAAGTTTGGCCTGGATTAAGGTGTTTTAAGAATGTTCATTGCAAAATGCACTATTCTGCTGTAATATTTTCATTGCCTGTGTGATTAATAGTGCCATTCAACGATAGAATCAAACATGCAATGCACCCACACGGTGTTCAAGTCGATGAGTACAGGCATACTGTATTGATGAGCAGGAAAAAAAACAGAGAACGAACGATAACACACAATGAATAAATGAACAACCCCGTTTGATTGATAAATCAGAAAATTTTAATAAATGAAAACAAAAATGAAATGTGCTTACGTTGAACGGGACGCTGTGTATAAGGAACTTATATAATAATCGAAAATCACCACATGAGTCGCGAAATAAGAAACTCATTGCAGAAAAGAAAACGGCACATTCAAACCCTGTACAAAATGAATCAAAACCAAATTATTCAAATTAGGATTCGCAAATATATTGCATAAAAGTGTGTTACCCTTCAGAATTTTTCAATTCCAAGGTCAACTATTCTCAATTTGCACATAACAAAGGTGTTCAATGTAAAAGTTCAATAGCAAAAATAATAGTCGATTTTCCCGCGTAATCGAAACAAATAAAACAGATAATTATGTGTTTCCGTGGCATAATGTGTTCGGCCTATCTCTTTCATTCGTTCTTTGATTCGTTCTTTCTTTGATTTGATTGCAATTCGGTCGTATTTGTTGTGGCAATGCAGGAAAATAATGCTGATGTTTAAAATGATTTTTTTTTTTTGTAAATTATGTTTTTCGCAGGGGATCAGCAATTGCCAAAATTGTTGGTGCTAATGCAGCCAGGCTAGCCAATTTCAATGACCGTGTCACTATGTACGTTTTCGAAGAAATGATCAATGGCAAAAAGCTCACCGAAATCATCAATGAAACACATGAAAATGTTAAATATTTGCCTGGTCATAAATTGCCTGAAAATGTGGTAAGTGTTGAAAAATAAATAAATGAAAACACATTTTTCATAAGGCCTGTTACTGTTTCATTAGTTGTATTATTCATCATAATGCCAAGTAAAATGTGTTTTGAGGTAATTCATTTGGGCTCTTTATCTCACTCAACTTCGCTTTGATCTTTCAATAACAGTTGTTCATATCGAACTTTCTCTATACCCCTAATACGCATTCGACATTTCAAAACATTGACCTTCGAAACTCAATCAAACTTGATTCAATTTCGATTTAATTGAAGGATCGATTTCATGAACATAGTCGAATATATCCTAAATATATTCCCTCTTTCTTTCTCCCTTTTCATTTTATTATCATTTGAAAATTAAGCGCGCTATCTCATTTTGTTATTGGATGTTTTTGGCACCCAAACAAACACCGGATGATCGATCGATACCAAATAAAAGAATTCATTGTTTGACGCCCTCTAAATTTACTACAACTTTCAAACTTAACTGAATGCCAAACAAAAATAATAATTGGCATCGACTCAAATGAACGTATCGCACCATTCAACGTGCATTTCAAAGTTGAACATACACATCAGTATGCAGCTTGTTATTTATGTGAATTATGTATTGCTTTCACTAAAATCATCTTTGTTTCCTTTTTTCTTTTGTTTTCGATTTGTATTTTGTTATTACAGTAAAGTCTCTATAGAAATAGCACTTCCTAAAAGGACCATTTCTCATTTGTGAACCGATTAGCCGGTACCCATAGTGGTCCTTTTAGAAGAACTACACTGTATATTATTCTCAGGGCACTTGTCAATACTTACGTAATTTATCATTTTGATGTGGTCAAAAGTGCAATTCAAAAACAAAAAATAAAAACAAAATAGAATCGTAATCAACCGCACATTCAGTGAACATCGAACGACAACAACGTACAAATTTGTCAACAAACATTATAAATTATAAACTTCTGCTGTGCGTATATTTAATAACCCAATTTGTTTGGATTTTAGGCCTTTTTGGTTGAAACTTTTTTTCATTGAAATGAGAATGAATCAAAGATCATGATTTGATTAAACATTCTATATACAAACTACGAATCAATGAACCGATTCCGTTGCAACCTTTGATAATGCAGGGCATGGCGAAGATTAAGAATAGTATACAAACGTTATTTTTAAGGCATTTCGATTGGATACGATTTATGTGCTTAAATTTCCGCACCGAACTGAAATTTTATCACATTCATTAGATTGTGATGGGAGAAGGTGCTGTGATTGATGCAAAACGTCTGAAAAATTCAATACTGCATCTCCGATTCAGTATCGTCAAATGAATAAATTCAATTAAAGTATTATACTGTTCTCTAACTGGGTTTCAAACAGCAATAAATCTCAAGAAGTTTAAATGAACGTTGCCACTCAATCACGCTCTCATAGAACGATAAACACTCATTTCATTAATTATTAGTTAATAGTTTTATCTTTCAACTGAATTTATAGTGCAAATGAAAAAGAAAAAACGTAAAAAACTAATGAAAATGTAAGGAATTCGCTGTTATTCGATATGGCACTATTTACGTTCCATACTTAAATGCAACAGACACCTTCCTAATCTGAATATAAGCCCGAAAAGCGTAAGCCATTTGTCTAACAGCTATCGTCATAAAATTAAACCTGTAAAATTTTCAATATTGAGCTCAACAATAGTTAACCAGTTTCAGCGCAAAAAAACAGCTATCATTTTAAAGAGCGGAAGAATTTTTTTTATTTCGCTTTGCGAAAAATATTCCGTGAGCATTGAATCAAGTGATGAAAAACAACAACACATTATGAATTCGTTACTTTCGGAACACGTGTTCGCATACTCTGTTTATAATCGGCATATGTGTGCGAATGTTTTTTTTTTCTATGATATGCTCTCTTTAATCGTTTGAAGAATGTCACCGTGCCATTGTAATATTGATTTGATGATGTTTGTAATACTGTTCAAGGTCGTTTGGGTATTCTACGTATGATAACAGGCTCTTCAAAATGTTGTGTGTTTGCGATTTGGTTCTTCTTCTTCTTCTTTTTCGTTTTGTTGTATTTTTTCGAGTGTTATTCCGAACCATTTATTATCAGCCCACCTGTAATTGTAATTCATGCAGTCTTTTACATTTCTTTCTTCAAATCAATGAAATGTAACACATGTTAATTAACAATTTTTATTTTTCAAATTTTCTTCTTCTGTCAAATAGGTTGCGGTACCAGACCTAGTTGAAGCTGCCAAAGATGCTGATATTCTTATTTTTGTCGTTCCTCATCAATTTGTGCCGGGTCAATGCAAACAATTGTTAGGCAAAATAAAGAAAACGGCCGTTGCATTGTCACTTATTAAAGGTTTTGACATTGCTGAAGGTGGTGGTATTGAACTCATTTCCCACATTATAACTAGACATCTTCAAATCCCATGCTACGTTCTAATGGGCGCTAATTTAGCCAATGAAGTTGCTGAAGAGAAATTCTGTGAAACAACTATTGGATGCAATGACAAAAAAGTTGCACCAATTCTACGCGATATGATGCAAGCTCATTATTTTCGAGTAGTTGTTGTTGATGATGTTGATGCGGTTGAAGTGTGCGGTGCTCTCAAGGTAAGAACTATAATTTTAATCTTAAATTTTCCGAATTTTCACCGAAAAAACCAAAATAATTTATTAAATTTTTTTCCCCGATATTAAGAATATTGTTGCCTGCGGTGCTGGTTTCGTTGACGGCTTAAAACTCGGTGATAATACAAAAGCGGCTGTCATTCGTTTAGGTTTGATGGAAATGATTAAATTTGTTGACGTCTTCTATCCCGGTAGCAAATTATCAACTTTCTTTGAAAGTTGTGGTGTTGCTGATTTAATTACAACATGTTATGGTTTGTGTTCAGCAAATTTTGTTTAAAAATCACTCAAAATTTAACCACACTTTCATTTCGATTGGCTTGGTGGTGTTAATGCAGGTGGTCGTAACCGTAAAGTTTCCGAAGCTTTTGTTACATCAGGTAAAACAATTGAAGAATTAGAAAAAGAAATGCTGAATGGTCAAAAATTGCAAGGACCACCCACAGCCAAAGAAGTAAACTTTATGTTAAAGGCCAAAAAAATGGAGGACAAGTATGTTTTTTTACATATAAAATCAAACTGTCGAACACTTTGGTTTGGCCAAGTTTTAATCCATTTCATTAAATATTCTAGATTTCCATTGTTCACGGCTATCCACGATATTTGCATTGGCAGTAAAAAACCAAATCAACTTATCGATTGTATACGTAACCATCCAGAGCATATGTAAGTCAATGGATTCTGGAATCCATAATGTGAAATATCTTTTTGTAGAAATGCTTATTTCCGAAATTTGTTGACGATTCATATGAATAAGATAAACACAAAGTATCTGTATCAATCCCCTTGAGATAGTGAAAACGATAACAAACATCAATGTGTGTTCGTTATCATAGCCAAAAATTTAAAATAGAATGAAATCCAACAACATCAAAATAAAAAAGCAAAACCAAATTCCCTTTCCGATATGTGAACATAATAAAGATTTTTTAACAGCATCGAATATGGACCCCGAATGCATTTTAACAGTTGAAAACTGTTTTGAATTTAAGACAAAGAAAAAAAAAATTATAATTCGTGTTTAATGAATATGAGGCTAACTGAATGTATTTTGTAAATAATAAAATCAATTTATTTTTCTACTGTAAATTGTGAATGGTTCGTTAGGCGATATTTCATTATATGATTTCGAATGAACAAACAAAAAATTCAATATTCAAATGTTCGCATTCATTTTTTTGTTCTTGTATTGAAATATTTATTTTCATAGTTTCCTCTGTTATTTCCGTAAATGTTCCAAAAAATTAATCATTATTTTGTCTTGTCAATTGTTATCTAAATGTTGATTGAGAACAAGTACAAAACACCATGACCTGGCACTCGCTGCGCCATTAAATCACAGATATTATCGATTGTTAATCCATATTCACTTAAAGAATGGTGAAATTAGGAAAGGAAAAAAAGAGAAAATGAAACAAAACCAAAGCATTAAATGAATTTTTGAAATTGTTATTCCAAAGAAAAAAAGAAAATTCAGTAGTATTTTATGCGTTTTATTTTTTAAATGGAGCTGAGAAGCCACAATATAATTCCATCACTCATTTTTCACATCATGAACACATCAGCCAACAAAAAAAAACTCATTTTCTTCTTTCATCTTAAATGTTTTATGTTTGATCATTTGAATGTGTTCTTCCCATTAGACCTAAACCCAATAATTATCTGCACGATTAGGCTGGACTCCAAACTCCATGACCAGTCAACCATTCGAACAATTATTTATTGTTAGTAATAAATTCAACTTAATCCGAATATGTAAGATTCGCCATGACATGTGTGCAATTTTTCTGAACCTTTTAAGGTTCACATTTTTTTTTCATTTCGCATAATATATCACGAAGGCTTTAAGATTTACTAATCCATTTTATTTGGCTCGTTTTGCTGATTTGTTTTATTTTGCTCTGTTTTGTTTTGTTTGTTTGTTTGTTTTTTTTTTTTGATAATTAAGTCAATTGATATTATAAATACATGAACAGATTAATTTCTTACGTATTGTCATTTGTAAAACTTGTATTTTAGACCAAAATTGCACATTGCGAGACTATGAGACGACACAAATACACATATACATATCCTTATATCATCCGAACCGCATGGATTGCTCTTAATCAACCATCATTTTAACCGTAAATAATTCGCACAATTTTAATCGATTTGTCACTAGCTCCGCTGCAAACGGTATTCAAATAAAAAGCATAAAGAAAAACTCGTTAACTCATTTTAATCATTTTAATTTCGTCATCATTGTGTTTTTTGAATCAAAACAAAATAAAGATTTAAAGTTATATCATTTGAGGGATGCATTTTATTCATTTCAGAGCCAAGAGAAATTGTTCACATTTTTTTGTGTTTCAGTTGAGAAAAACCTCATTGAAAGCATTATTTTGATCTTCAGTTGTTTGAATAATTTTGAATCATCGACGTTATATATCGAAGCGGAAAAAAATGAAAAAATTGAACATCAAATCCATTGGAAGCGAATACATTCTGGCCCGTGATCACATTTTTTATCATTTTGTGGTTTGTCTTTTGTTTAAGTTTAATGATTTATTCGTTCAGTAGCAGTTTTGTTTTTTGTTCACATGTGTGTGTGTGTGTGAAGCTCTGACATGGAATTGGTTCGTTTTTATTTACAGCGATGATTGTTCTGTTTTTTTTTCAATGGCAATTTTTCTCTACTATGTTTTCTTTTCCTCTTCTTTAATGTTTCGCAGGCAAAAGTTCGAAGCTTAATTCCTATTTAATTCTGTTATGATTAACAACGGTAATGAACTGACAGAAATTCAACCACACCAAAGAACTAAAAGAAAACTATTGTGAATATATTAACATGAGTCTACAAAGCACCTATCTTAATGTAGTTATGAAATCTTGCACATTTTATTCATTTTTTTTTTTTTTGGCAAGGAATTAATGTTTAGGCAAACGGATTCGGTGATCCGATCTTTTGAGTCTTTCAAAATCTGAAAATATATGAAATTAATAAAAGAAATACAAATAATCGGCGAATAGCGTTTTTTCTTTTAATTTTTAATCGAAAAATCTATCACATGAATTTACTTTGCTAATGTATCCACAATAAAATTCACTGGCCGTCATTACTCGTTTTCCTTCGATTTTCAGTCGTTTAATACGTATACATTGCCCATCAATGCAATGTACACGAAGATATTTATGTTTTTTATCATATTCTACATGGCCAGGCGGCCTATGATCAACTAGCATCGAACCTAAAGACGTCTCAGTTATATCAATCTCTGTAATTGTTATTTTTCGGCCATGCCAATGCGTTTGAAGCCATTTAAACGAATAAAGTGCTCTAAATAAATTGCAAATATATCGAGATGACATCGTTTTCCAATTGATGACAGGCATTGAATCTGATATTCGAGGAGCTGAAATGACATTATCAAAATGAAATATTCTTTCCAAAATTCATGCCAATGATGGTCACAAGATTGAAGATTTACCGTAAGTAACATTTTGATTTCCTTGTTTTCTTGCTAGGCTCATGGAATTCGGTAGCCCATGAATGAATTTTGCTAAAAGTTTTGCACCTTCATTCGATAACGCTTCGAATAGTTCTGACATTAGCACTAATTTCGGTATAGGAAATTTTTCCTGCAGAAAAATCTCACCAGCATCAAATTTATGAGGTCGTATTGCCATGATAGATACACCAGTTACGTCATCTTCATGAAGAATCGCATGAATGATTGGCGCTGAACCTCTCCATCTGGGCAACAGACTTGGATGCACATTAACCATTCCACTGAAAAAAAAAATAGATTTAAAGTTCATCGTCAACACAATCGTATTTCATGGTCGATTATTAATTCTTATTCACTTACAAAAGAAATTGATTTATGAGATTTTCAGGAATCAAATGACCAAATGACACAACAACGCCTAGGTCATATTTCATACGATTGTTATCATTTTTAAAAACTGTCCAATCCATGCATTTCAAATTGTTATTCTTTGCATATTTCAGAACCGGATTTACGTTGAAACCTTTGAAAGTTGTTATTACATCGAGATGATTTATTTTTGAATTGGGCCATTCTCTATTGAAGAAATTATTTCCAAATTTTTCGTTATTATAACAAAAGTAATATTCAAAATTTTCTCGTTAAATGAACTGTTTTCACCTTGATTTGTCCAATAACATGAGACTCGGCAAAGAAAAATTGTCCGTTCCGAAGAACAATATATTCAATTTTTTTTCGGTCGCTGGCTGTGCACAATATCCACGATACAGTTTTAATGGCAAAATGTTACTTTTGCACAATAATCGCCAAATGCACCGAATATTGTACATATTTTGTTGATATATTATTCGTTCATGGTTTTTTTTTTGTTTTTTTGAATATTTATTGAGGTTAGGTTCTATTGAGAACGAGATTTGCTGTCAAAACATACGTGACAGATGGTAATGCAGTCATTCAAATTTTTTGTTAGGCGTTGGATAATAAATTTATGTATTCACTCAAATTCGGCAATAGTATACCATTGCTGATTACATACTGGGAAATTGAATGGTACGGATGGCAGGGATGGGGCAAGAAAAAACAATGGACAATTTCAATGATGGTAACTTTTATTTAATTAAAATAAACACATCGATTTTCTGACTTATTGTTGTAATTTACATTCAACGGCTGCCGTGATTGGGTTCTTTTCGTCGTTGTCTTTCTTTTAAATATTCAGTTTAAATAAATTATAATTATTTGGTTGTTGTTATTATACGTCCTTTTTTTCTGTTTCAGATGTGGCGCTTAATTTCTTGTTATCATTTACATTTCATTTATTTATTATTTTTCTTCTGTTTGACGCTCAACGAAAACAAATTTTATAATTTTGAAACATAGTTGTTGATTGAACTTGACTTAAATCTGCGCATTCATCTCATACTACTTGAAAATAGATGCCCAAAAATTAACCGACCCGAACCGGAAGCTTTTTCTCTCTCTCTCTCTCTCTTTCTCTTTCTCTCTTTCGCTCTAAATGAATCTAATTTCCTGATCGAATGGAAATCATACAAATATCTCTAATCTGAATGATCAAAATGTGAAGGAAAAGGAAATAAAAATAAAAGGCCATTAGCTCAATGATTAAAGGTTAACAATGAAGTTGATCACCTTTGGTGCTCATTATCATCGTGCAACATCGAAATGAATAATATTTTTTTTTGTTGGATTTTCTAAAAATATCTGTGACTCTACTGTTATTTGGCAGATATTTGAAATGAAAAAAGAAAAAAAAATAGAACAATGAGCGCCTGACACTTTAACCGCATGACAAATGTCTATTTAGTGTCTCCCGTCTGTTTGATCATTCATCTTAGCTTATGAATACGCGATATTTAGTAATCAAAAATTTATGTCAAATAATAACAAAATAATAATAATTCAGCACTTTAACAACTAATTCAAACTTAAAATGAAAATTGAAAATAAAAAAAAAAATTGAAAACATTCAAAAGATGATACGAAAAGTATTTCTTGTGAAATGTTTTATTTTGTTAAATTCAATAAGCCACACACAACCATGTTTGGAGCTTTCTATTTTTTTTTTTTTATATTAATACATTTGATAAATTTTTCATTTGATATTCAGCATTTCAGGCCAAAAAAATCAAAAAAATTACAAAATTCAACTCCCTCAATATCTCAATTTTTCTCATTAATTTTCTATCTAAATCATACAAATGTCTATGCAAAATGAACGAATGGCATAGATTCGAATCTCGTCAAAATTAGCAACATTCTTTGAACAAGAAAACTAAAAGTCTCAATTCTTTTCGACATTAATGAAATTTGACGATTTATTCAACAAGTCAAATTTTCCTCTCAGGACAGGCTTTAAAAACTAAATACAATATTATTTTATAATATTCAATGAATCAATTGATAACCATTTAAATTAAAAAAAGAACAAAAAAAAAAATAGACAAAAAGAGACAAATTATATAATAAACGAACAGATTAGACAGGACAGTTTTTCTTACGAGCGATTATTTTTGTTTTGAATCTTTGCCTAATATAACATTTCGATGTGAGGAAGGTTGTCCATTTTTAATGTTAGAATTTATTGGATGTCTTTCTTTTGCTGAATTAAATAAATTTTTCTTCTAAAACGGATACAATGATAACAAAGCAGATCAATTACAAATGTGATGTGTTTGTTTATTTCAATTTTATGCTAATTGAACCAACCATTCAATTAATGGAAAATGGAGAAATGGGAGTAAGGGCGAGTGGTGCTTTAAAATAATACAAACAAATCCAACTATCATTTAAATCTGGCCAAATGAGGTGGTTTGGGTTTACTTTTGCCCCTCGAAACCTTTCAATTCTGATAATGTCACAGCTTGAAGACGTCAATTGAATCAAAAACGTCAATTCAACCGTATTAGATCGTATTTTGTTTTGTTTCATTTTATATATATATATATATATATATATATATATAATAAAAGAAGAATA
>GL501517.1:9940992-9968219 GCA_000149185.1 Mayetiola destructor
CCGTCCTCTCTCTCTCTCTCTCTCTCTCTCTTGCTCTCACCCCCTCTCTCATTGTGCCTCATTCTCATTTTATATTTCATTTACTAAAAACGAATCAATTGCTCTATGTATACATGTATAGAATCTCAAAACATATGTTATTTCATTCGATTAAGCACATAATCGTTGACAACTATCAATCCTTTTTGATATGGTGACTCGGTTAGTTCTTGAGCTAATCGTATGGCTTCTATGCAATGTTTTCGAGCTAAAAATCTAGTTTGCTCCAATCCTTGAGATTTGTGTACAAGTTCAAATGCACGTTCAACATCTCCTGGCTCCTCGAAACGGCGCATAATCATTGGATTCAATTCGGGAAACTAAAGGAATTTTGAAATGAATTTAGATATAAAAGGAATGCTGGAAACTATTTTAAGTAATTCAAATCAATTTACCTTTTCGCAAGCGAATAATACCGGGGCAGTGGCTAAACCCAATTTTAAATCAGCAGCCGTTGGTTTGCCCATTGCTTCGGACGATGAAACAAAATCTAATAGGTCATCAACTAATTGAAACGCTAATCCAACATTGCGACCATATTGGAAAGCTAACTCTGAAAGGGAATCATCAGCACCACCAAGCATTGCCACCTGAATCAATTCAAATATACATATTAATTGATTTAATTCCATTTTTTTTTTCGATTTCCGCATTGAATGAAACAGTCGATCTGCTGGAACGATCTGTTCTTACCGATTTGGTTGTGTTTGCAATAAGCGATGCAGTTTTCCTATATGTTTTCGTGAGGTAATGGGCAAATCGTTCATTTTCAGATTCTTTTGAACCCAACTGCATAAATTCACCTTGTACTAAGTCGGTTAAAATCTATAATAAAAATAAAAATACAAAGATATATTGACATCTCATTCAAAACATTTCAAACGAATGAACTGCGTTTTTTGTTTGTCCATGCCTCTCTCTCTCTCTCTCTCTGTCAATTTAATGTTCCAATGCGGTGAATAAATTTAGAACCAAACAAATTATTTCTTTAATTGTCTGACGTATTATGATCGAGGGCCCAGTTATAAATAACTCATTTCATCCAAAACAAAATAAAATTTGAATTGCGCACGTTTGGACCCATACTACGTCGTTCATTGAATAAATTAAAAGGTGCAGGGACATCATTCAAACTCGATTTGCTGGATGTAAACGGTTATACTTTGTGTACGGTATCGAGGTAAAAGCAATCACCGAACATTACATAATGCTTATTCGTTGGTAAGACTTATAAGAATCAAAAGAAGAGAAGAGAGAACACGAAAAAAAGAATATAGGCTCAGAAATAATCGACTCACCTCACTTAAAACTATTGTAACATCATCGTTTTTGAGACGTGCAATCAATATGGATGCTATGGATAAAATATAATCTCCGGTCATTGTGACCTATGGAATTGAAAAGGAAGAAAAAAAAACAAACAAACAAAAAAAGGTTATTTTTATTTTTGAATTCGAATGCAATTCGATGTGTGTTTTTCGATTTTCGTCATAAAAATATATATTATAATTGATATGCAACCAGAAAACAACAATTCAACAACACATCGAGTAAATTCCATCGCAGAATAACATAAGCAAAAATTAGATTGACCACCAATATATTCCACACAATGATCATTGATCACTAAACTGAACCGTGTCGAATCCGCACTTGTTTGTGGGCTCATAAAAAAAATCAAGAATTTTTAGATCTTCGATACCTGCAACATCAAATGATTGAATGACAACATGAATCAATGTGTGAACACGATTATTAGCTCTTTTTTTTTCTAGTTGGTATTTAATTTTGCGAAATCGGTCTCATCGCGATCACAATATAAAATTGAAATAAACATAGATGTTAATAGGAACAAAAAAAAAATAAAAAATAAAAAATAAGATTATATGTCAACGATTTGGGCATTTGATGAAAGGTGCACATTTGATGTTTTTGCACAGTATCAGTATTCCACAATTGTGTGCATCAAATATTTGATAAATTAAAAGTCCAACAATTGTAGCTTAGATAACTTAGAGGCAACTGAGGTAAATTTTTCAATAAAAATGTACAACGAAAGAGATCGAGTATGGAAATATAATTAAATGCACAATAAATTGATTTACCATTGGCACCAATTCGCTATACTAGACAACTATGTAACATTCGACGATCGTCAACGATCAACGCGATCAACGCGATCAACATGCGATTCGACAATATACGAATTCGATTTGATCGTCGTGTGCCATAGAATGTGAATCTGTGATATCACGCATTTTCATGTTGCATTCAAGAGCAAATTTGATCTTTGACACACATATTTGCAGCAATGTATGAACAAAAACAAATGAAACCAAACCTCACATGAAAGAAAAAAAAAACAAAAAAAGCACATTGGAAACATTATGTGTTGGGTGAGCTTTGACGTATAAATTATAGTTTCCAAGTTCCCACAAATTGGAACATGCATTTGAGCTTATGTTTAATGTTTAATATCGAATATATGCATATTCATTGCATAAAGAATTTCCGGCGATATCAAATTAACATTAAGTGATCAATCAATATGAACGATGGAATCGATAATTAATTATTTATCAAAATAAATAAAATAATAATCATTTATGATGATTAAAATTTCTTCTTATTGAAAATTAATCGTTTGGAATATGAATGAAAAAAAAAAGAAAAAAAAATCGAAAAGCCCGTTTCCGATTCGGTATATGATGATTGAGGAGCTTCTGATATCAATTATTCTAATCGTATCGCTTGTTCATCATCCACTTGGATTCCATGGATTCCATTTGGGCATAACTTTTGCTAACTGCTAACCAATAGCTCAATAACTCAATGTATCGAATACAATCAGGTATTGCATAAGTTTCGTTGGTGAGGAATGCATATTGTAAAATCCAAACATTCGAAAATCGATAAACAAACACAAGATCATATATATTTTATACATTGTACACCCATGTGCTTTTGCGTGCGGTCATAAATTTTTAAACTGAAATAGAGTGATAGAATGGAGAGAGGGAGAGAGGGAGAGAGAGAGAGAGAGAAAGAGAAAGAGGGAGAGAAGAAGAAAAATAAACAGCGTAATTTTCGATTGATGATTAAAATTGGAAGCGAATGCAATTTGATTTGTCTATTTTCGGTGCATGCATTCAATCGCATAAGTTTGTCGGCCGATTTCTTTCTTTCATTTCGTATTTCTCTTTCTTTTTTTTTTAAACTCAAAGAAGCCTGAAAACGATTCGATTTTAAAATGTTCAAAAGTGAAAATAAACGGAATCAATAGGAAGTTTCAAAGAGAATCATCAAATGGTTTTTTTGTTCACCAAATTGGATGGCTGTTTTATAATAACGAACAAAAGTGGAAAAAACGAACGAAAAATTAGAGAAATACATATCCATTCATTTTTATCGATGCGTGAAGTTCATAAACAGGTATGTGTATGGCGTACGATTTTCTTGTATGGGATTTTGTTTGTTTGATGGTTTCTTTTTCTGTTCACTTTAAGACAATGTACTGCTGTGAACGTTGCTGCTGCTGCTGCTGGTGCCGAATATTGATAAATAAAAGTGAAATGAAAAATATAAGAAGAGAAAAAGAAAAGAAAGAGAGAAAGAAATAACCATCCAAAGAAGACTTGATATGACCACAGCCAAGCCAACGTAATGCACATAAAAAGTAGAAAGTCTTGGCTTTTAAATGGATGCGTACACCATACACTGTACAACCGTACACACCATACCACACTGGCCATTGGCCAATTGTGTAAGAATCAACATGTGTGTTTGGATATCTAAACATTCAAGCATTCATTGACGCATTCATCAGAAATTCCATTTGAAAAATTGTAAACAAGATAGAGTGATTTTGCACCGGGTGTCAATTCGATTATTATTATTATCGATTACGGTAATGATGATCATTTTTCTTATAAAATATACCGATGAAACAAGTGATGTTCAATTTGCTGGAATCATTTTTGTTTTTGATATATTCGAATGGAATCGATAGTTTGTCGATAATTGGAATTGTTGTTTTTGTTTTTTTTTTTTGTTTTTTCAATGAAAATAATTTCATCACGAATCAACGAACAACGATCAGTACTTACCTTTCTGTGATTCCATAAAACGTTTACGCTTGGTTTGCCTCGTCTAAAGTTAGATTGATCGATAACATCGTCGTGAATTAAACTAGCTGTGTGTATCATTTCTGAAATCATGGCAACGCGTCTCTGACTTTCTAAAGGATCCCTAAAATTGATGAAGAACAGCGAATGCAAAAAGAATAGAATTTTTTTTTTTATTATGCTTCGCTTCTAAAAATGCGCAAGAAAATTAATAATAATAATAATAATAATTGATAAATAATTGATTCCATAGAATTTGCTCCAAAATATAATTAAAAATGCGTTTGAGCACCTTGATTTCAATTAAACTATGCCAAACTTTTGAAATTAATTTTGGCGGCATTTTCAAAGAATCCCAACCATTAATTCATACATATGTGTCAAAGTGTGTGAGCTGACTAAGTGTTCGGCATGTTTGTATATTTTGATTTTTGATGTATTTTCATAAATGTGGATGAGTTCAATGGTGGGAACCCAAACTCTGTGCAAATGAAGAGGTGCTTAAATGCTTGATCATTTTTTCAATGTCAAAAGGGCACATTTTATAACATTTGATCCTAATAGATGCTCGTTGAGTATTAATAGCATATGCATTGTGCACATTGTTAATGGGATGTTGTAGCGCCCCCGGAAAAGGCCAATGTAAAATTATTATACATTTTTTTTCTTTTCGGAATTCAAAAGAAATTAGAATGAATAAATGAAAACAAAAAAAAAACTCATTCAATTCATAAACATCATCACCTTTCGAACTTGACTGACTTGAATGATGTTGAATAATAATAATTTAAAAATAGTTTACATTTGAACGACATATAATTTACATGTAATTTTCGATTTTCGGTTTTTTTGCTCCATCGATGCCGCCTCAGATTTCAAAGAAATGCACAATTTTTATCATTATTCAGAACGAATCAGTGCGATTCCATTTATAGTATTTGAATACAATTAAATCGATTCATTGACAACAACATAACAATTACGTAAAACTGCGAGACATTGATGACATTGACAAATAAAATTCTTTGGAAAAATGTGTGACACTTAATCGCACACACACGTGTTTATTTGAAGTGCTTATTTTTCACATGAACACTCTCGCTTTAATTTATCATCCGGAATATGGGTTGTAAGCGATATGATGAAGAAATATTCAAATAAAAAAAGAAAATCAGAAAATAAAAAAATCTAATATTAAAATGTTTACGAATGCATAATATTTGATCTGAGTCTCATCGTAGATCACCTAATTGTCAGCCGCTAAACGCTTAACATTATATTTAGTTTGCTTGAAGATGATAAAAATTACTTACCGCATATCTTTGTGTATGTGGTGGTTTATTGCTCTTGCCATTAACATTCCTACCATTGGCCGGAGAGCTTTCCCTTGTCCATCAAAATAATATTTCGCAATTGTATCTAATTCTGGTTGATTTGTCCCACTTTCGATAAGCTGGTTGATTTAATATATTTGCAGATATTTTTTGGTGTTTTTTTTTTTCATTATTTGTTTCATTTGGTTGACATCGCACGGCAAACACACGCACACACAAAATCAAATAAATTTCAAAATAATCGAAATGTATCAGTATCAACAATCAACATATCAAATAGTCAATATGTAAGTATAATGTAATGTGTGAAAAAAAAATAGTAATAATAATAATAATAATAATAATAATAATAATACTAAAATGAAGAATGAATTGACAACCACGAAAATGGAAATGAATGCATGAACAAGTAAATTATGTATATATTCGCAAAACCACATAGATTTTCGATCATCTTCTCACGCCACAGTCGATCGACATGCAAAACCAAAAAGTTTTTTTCCGTTGTTTTATGCAAATTTATCGGAACCGAACATTTCTCATTTGATTCTCAAATCCTCTGTTGCTATCAATAATTCTCAAGAATGGTGTGGACACAGAAAAAAAATTCACAACTCAAGTACGTTTAATCAATGATTAATAATCATTCATTTATAAGTTCGTTAGCTATTTTTGTTTGTTGTTTGTGTTGAATCTGCTAAAATGGAATTTCATCACGGAAATCGTATCATCGATATTATAAATGATTATCGATTTGCAATATCACTGGTCTATTAGTTGTTCTTTGTCCGAACTGTGAAGTGTGAAGAGGAATCAGAACTGCTTTTATTGGGGGATTTTAATTTCATTAAATTTGCTTGTTAAACTGATGTTTTCATCCGATTTTTATTTTAGGAACATATTTTATCTTTGGATTGTAATTTTTATTGCTTTAAGACTTGTGGTTTCTTTTTGGGATTTCGATCAATAACGAAAACAAAAACAATATTTGGACAGACGGAATGATTATACTTGATAAAAAAAATTTACTTTCATAAAGGTCCGGCCAAATGCCGATATTTTTCGAATGAACGGGGAAAAACTGCAATTTCATTAAAAAAAATTATAACTTAACGACACACTGTTAATAATATAATTTATAATGATATCCAGGTCGATCAATGACCAATACTTTGAATGCCGGTATATTTTGTTTTCTCTCCCTTCTTTTTCATTCGAAAAAGGACATCCACTTTGTATTTAGTTATCACATGACATAATTGATGCTAATGAGCATTTCTTCATTCTTCATTCTAAAGCTTGTATATGGTCCAAATTGATTATGATCAATGAGTTTTAAATATTTCTTGTCACTCTCGCCGTATTCTGTCACTCACCATTTTCTGTTTTCTAACAACAACAATATGAAATAGGAAACCGGATGGATAAAGGCCAATATATGAAGAAACCGGTAAATGTAAAATGATTGTGATTAACAATGGAAAAACAAGAATGGTAAGCTTTTTGTATTCATTCTTCATTTAATCGTTCTCTTTGGTTTTCCTTGAAAATAAGTTTTGTTGTTGTTCCTTTAACACATTCGCGGAAGACTTAGTCGAGGAAATCATTTGTTCTGCACCAAAATGTCGTTTCTTTTTTCATATCTAAAGATTTATAAACAATAAAATGCATTCCGAGACCGAACAACCACAGTGAAAAAAAAAAAAAAAATATTGTATATTCATTATGAATCGTCTTCACCTCAAGCCATTCTTCAGTGAATTCTGCTAAAATAAAATCAGACAGAGAAAACGAAGAAGAAAAAGAACAGCGTCAAAACAATTTACTCTTTGTTATTTTGACATTCAAAAAACCACAACCTGTTCACCTGATGGTGTTTGCAGTATTGCAGACTTCATTTTTGTCTGAATCTGTTGTTGGTGGTGGTGGTTTGTTATTTTGTTTGTCCGTTGCATTGAACTTGTACTTGAATAATGAATTAAATTTGCTTTGTAAACTCGTTCATGTCTTCGTTCAATTTCCAGGGATAAATCTTAATCGATGAATCAACAAATTTCGACATTAACACCTCGGTCTTTTTTTTTCTATCTTCAATTAACTGAATTACGCCCAATATTGCATTGTTCGTGGTGATGTGTCGTGTATGTTTCGTTTTTCTATGAGATTAAAGAGCAGCATTCGATTTGAAAAGATGGCACTTAAGTGCTGTGATGCTTTAATGTTCACTTCATCGTCGGTTGATGGCGTTTTGATGTGTTATGATGCTTTTGGATTGTTTTTTTTTTTTTCAATTTCAAAAGTCAAAATCAAACGATTAACACTTACGTCTCTAATATCTTGTGTTACATATTTAATATCATCGTCTAATAGAATATACGGATCTAGTTCGACTTCTCGTACGGGTTTGGCTGGTTGCTGTGTATGTACTGAACTGTATTCGCGTGCGCATGGATGGAGCAGAGGTAGCGTTGTCTGCAAAGAAAAATCAGAAGAATATAAAATTTAACTGTAGCTTACGAAGAAATGAGGGGCTCATGTTTAATATGATGAATACAAATGTTGGCATCTCAGACATTTTTCTTTTCAACATTCGGTCAATGAAAAAAGGGCAGATTGTTGAAATGTTCTCACCCAAACATTACGAAATGAATATTTCAAATTTTAGGTGTATAATTAAATTCATCAAATAACAATTGAAATCGAGTCGATGGTGCGAGCGAATGCGTTTTACGAATTTGAAATGGATTCCAATGATCAAACGCAATACAGGTCTTGGTTCGGGTATGGTATCGATTGTAGATAGTCTTTGATAACATGAACGAAATGAAAAACGAAATATGCCTAATTTGGTTGTGCATTGTGCACATTGCACACACGTAATAAATGTGTGCTATTTGCGTTTGTTTCGACTTTTAATATAATAATTTGAATGCAAATTGTTGATTTATAGACACTATCTTCAAAGCGATGCCATACTAGTAAGTATGTAGCGAACAAAAAACGGCAAGAGTGACAAAATGGTTGGCTGGTGTTTCGTTTACGAATCATAAGCGTGTAATGGATTTCGTTATAGAATTTGAATTTTGTTTGTTTTTCTTTGGTTTTCAATTTTTATTTTGGCTCATTCAATGCAATTGCATAAAGGAAATGAATTCATCGATGATTGAGTAATTATAGAATAATAATTTGTCACTGCAACATGATTTCTTTTCGTATAAATATATTTTTGTGTGTTTTTTTTTTTCGTATTTTTTTTTTTTGCTGCTTCTTATTGCTAATTTGAAACAAACGGTCTTTGTCTAATTAACGTATAAATTTAAGAATGCATTGAAATTGAACGATTTAAAGCACACCATCCACATTGAACTGCTAAGCACGCAATTTTATACGAATTACATTGGCATGAAATATCAAATATATTTATAGTTCAATTGTTTTCCATTTTTATTTCATTTTTTTTTCTTCAATTTTGTTGCTGTTATTTTATTTTCCAAATCGACGCAACAATATTTATTGAAGGATAAAAACTCTGAATGCAATTTGATTGCCTAATCTGTATATTTGTGCTGTTTTCATTGAGTCATTTGATTTTCCTTTTTTGTTCGGATGTACAACTCGAGAATTATATTACCAACGTTGATTAATGCAACAAATTAAAGAAATATATGTGCTCAACATTCAATTGAAATATAGAAATAAATTTGCAAAGTCAGTTCCTTGATCTCATCACTTTCGAACAAATCAGAAAATAAAATCGGTATTATGTGTTGGCTTTTTTCACTTCTTTTCAGAAATAATAATAATAACCGGCAATGATTATTCGCTCAACAACCTGGAAAATTGGTGTTGAATATTACTTTAAGGGAAATCAAAAGTGGAATAATACTTTTGAATAGATTCACATCGAATGATAAATGAAATGAAATATCAAAGTGTGTCAGCATTCATTAGGACATTTTCGTGTATATTTTTATATAAAAGCCCAACAAATAATCGATTCATCCATCATTTCAACTTATGCCTATCGCCGCCCGTCACCCGCCTCCTTACCGCTCGTCACATTAAATACATCAAGTGAAACATTTTGAATAATGTAAACTAGCAAATAAATAATTTTTGTGTTAATTACATCAATACATATTACTCGATTTTCATATAATTCTCATTCCGTCCATCCCTCCTTTGCCATAAAAAGTCAACAGCAAACCAATAACAAAAAAAAAAAAAAAAAAAATCTGCCCAAACCATTGTGGCAATCTCTCAACAATCAATTGTAAATGAACGGACATCAAAACGAAAATAAAAAATAATTTGTCATAATGCTATTTTAATGATCGAATTAGTTTATTGTGATCGAATAGACTGCTATATGCTTTATACTTGATCATTATGCATTAATGCATGGCTGATGGCTAACACCTAACAGCTACCAGCCAGTAGTAACCACAAAGTAAGCCATTTATTGCCTCTCTTAATTTGATCATTTTTTATCGTACAAATATAACCTTTTTTTTTGCTCTTTATTTCGTTTTATTTTGGATTTTCCATTTCGATATTGCATTTGCTGCACGAAAATTAAACAGTAACAATTACTTTATAATTTATCGTGGTTATTATCACAATTGAACATACAATTTTTAATGACTTCTGGTATTTTCTTGGAACTCTTTAAGAGAATATAAATAGAAAAAAAAGCAGATACGAAGGAGAGAAGGAAGAAAAAAAATAAAACAAAACTACCGATTTTAGGAAAGTGATTTCAGTTTATCCATTGGTTATTGCATACGATCGGTCGACCACAAGAAAAATTACCTTTCCATTTCATCTTATTCGATGAAAGAATGTCATTCTGGTGAAGGATCAATTGTGTTGTGGATTGCACAACGCACAACATTTATGATTTATAGTAGAAAAACAATTGAACAATGCGATTTCGATTTCAATTCGAATTTCCAATTTGCCATATCCACTCAATTTCAAACAGATGCACTCAACATCATGAACGGTAGAAGAAAAATAGTGCAACATAAGATAGTGCAACATAAGATATAGCATCTTTTGTCCTCATTACCATCATTATATGTATTATTTGGATCGCAGATAAAATCGAATCGAAATAAAATGATCGTATGCAGTATGCCGTATGCAGTAACGTAGCAAGGCACTCGAATACAGTGCAATCAGAGTGAGTATTATATGCACAAAATTATTTGCACTCACATGCGAAAAGCTCATTGAAAATGAGCACATAGTTTATGATACAAATGAGTGAACTGGCATCAATTCAAAACAGGTTCCGATCGACAACCACGACAACGATGACGACGGCAACGATCAAAAAAGAACATTCTTTTTTTGGTGTGTGTTTGAAAATGCATCGTTAACCATCTCATATGAAAAGAGGTGAGGCCCGCAACAAGTAGCAAGACCTGCGCCAACATGAGACAATTTCAAAAAAGAAAAAAAAAAATACCAATTACATCTCCAATGGGCATTCGTGCTTGAATTTTGAATCAGTTGCGTTCACGTGCAAAAGTTCATGACACATAAAACAAGTAGCAATCATTGAACGCAAAAACAATCGAAAAACCGTTTTTGCCTCTATTATTGTTTTTCTTTTTGTTTCGTTGTCTCTTGTTGGCTGTTGTCCCCCATTGATTTTAATATAAGCTCTCGAGGCAATGCAAGCCAATCATTATTATTATTATTATTATTATTATTATTATTATTATTATTATTATTATTATTATTGAAACGAAGTCTGTTTTTGCACTTCTTTTTCGATGAAGAGAGAAAGAGAAATAGTGAAGACAGAAAAAATAAAAGAAATACATCCAAACGAAAAAACGAAAACCGAATGCAGGATTGAGAGCACCGCATCATATTCATCATAGCTGGCGGTATCAGAGAGTTAGAATTTAATTTGATGATATGTGTAAGTGTCAGAACTTTATCCAATACTTCAGTATTACAAGTTAATTCAAAAATCTGTACAATCAGGACTCGAGCCTCTGTAGCAATTCTTTTTTTTCACTTTTTTCCATTTTTCTATTCCCAAAAATGTATTTCATGCTCTGTCAAAACATTATCTAAAAGGAAAATATCAATTTTTTTTTCTTCAAGAAAGTGAAATTGAGCGCATTTTTCTGAGCTCAAGGAAACGGCCGTACAATCGTTTAGTACACAGACTTGTGTATAAGAACTTGAATTTATCCATTCTATTTAAGTATCGTATGAAGCTCTGGTACGTATATGGTGTTGTTCGACTTTAATGGCAATTTTAACTCTTAAATTGTTCAATGGTTATCACATTGTGGTATGAAATTGAAATGAAATCATTGATTTTTAAGTAGTAAGTAGTTTCATTGCCGCTCAGGAGACATTCAATCGTCTCGAAAAACGCATTTTTTTCTTAGCGTTGTTGAACGTTTGTTGTTGTTGTTGTGAGTTTTTTTTTCTTAAATAATTTCGAACTTAAAAAGAATGCGAGCCTCGCATCGATATTATTGAGTATCGGACAAAATACAAATACGAAAAACAGAATTGTCAATGGAACTGCAATAAATGAGCAGATTTGAGAAAAAAAAAGTAAATAAAGAATGAAAAAGACAAAAAGAGAGCGAAAACGAGAGAGAGAAAAAAACTTATCATTGACATCAATTCCCATAACTGTTATTTCGTTGATGTTTCTATTCGACGGTGATGATTTTTCATGATATTGAATCTGATTCACAACTATTCATGACATGCTGTTGTTGTTGTTGTTGTCATTGTCATTGTTCTTTATTCGGTTCATGTTCAACATTTGTGTAAACAACATCCATTGAATTCATGCATAGATAACAAAACAGAAGAATTGGTTTCCTTGTTTGCTAACGAAAAATTCGATTAAATTTTCACATTGAAAATTGATCCTAATTTTGGGAGATTCGTCGCTCGAATGGCTCGAATTACATTAATGAAGGAAAAGAAACGCACATTTAAAATGATCAAAAACAATAAGTGCATAACCATGAAGAAAATAACAAATGAAAAAACAATAGAAGAAAATGAATGAAAAACTGTTATACAATCCATAACAATTTGAAATAAACACGCAATTCATATACTCAATGCCCAACATCAAAATCCACAAATTTAATTTATAAACTTTCTAATAAATTGATTGGTTGTTGTTGTTGTTGTTGCTTGATTTTTAGAGTTTCCAATTTCCAAGTGTCTGCTATTTTCGATTAACAATTCAAAGTTAAATTTAATCTAGCAATGCTCAACAATGCAAAGCTTACAATTCAATTCTTTATTTCATTTCTTTCGTCAGCTATTACGTTTGATTTAATTGATGGAATTCTGTTCGGTGGCGCTGAACATCAATTTTTAAATTGATTTTTATGAGAAGCAATCAATGGATCGATCGATCAATCGATGATTACATTAATTAAAATAATTGAAATGAAATAAATGATTTAATGTGTTGATTACTATAAATTAGTTATCCCAACATAATTGGTCAGCAACCGTCAATTTTGTTCGGCATTCATTTGCCGAGGCAATCGAAAATAATAAATAATACATCATGTTTAATGTACGAATGATGTGTGTAGTGTGTAGATTGAAGATGCGATCTAATATAGTATGTTGGTATGTAATTATATTAACAAAGGTTAAGTGTAAATTATCATTTCACTATCACTAACCAGTTCAACGAGGTGCGTACGATAATCAACAAATTTATTGTTTGTATTTCGCATATCGTGTATTCGATGTTGAAATGGTGATTATTATTATTATTATTATTATTATTATTATTATTATTATTATTATTATTGACCATTAACTATACACTCACAAACCATCGACCATACGTAGACCATAGGCGATATTTAAATTTAGATGGCATTAACTCATCGCTGTCGTCCAATTTTTTTTATTTTATTTTTATTTTATTATATTTCGTGGAATAGCAACAGGCGCGACTTTTCTTACGAAATATCCATAATTTAGAGATTAGAAATGACCACACATGAAAACAGGAACGGCATAGATTTAAACAATGTTTATTTGTCCACACATTTTAATTGAATTTCATCGTTTCAAAGTCTCAATTGCGCACGAAATCACAAAAATATATGTAATGGCAAATGTGGTCAACGCCTCATTCACAACGAGCTCAAAAAAAAAGAAAAAGAAAAAAAGAAGAAAAACGAAAATAAATCCGAACAGTTCGGTGTGGAAACTGAGGTGAATGGTGGAATTGAAATATGTTTATAGAATGTGTCATCTAACCATAGATAATATTGCATAGCACAAATCTCAAATCTCAAATATTGATATTGCGGCTGACTGATTGAGTAAACAAAAACCAAAAAACCATACCATGGGGATGCAATAGCATAACATTATTGAAAACGTAAACGAAAAAACAGCCAGGCAAAGAAGAAGAAGAAGAAGAAGAAGAAAACGAATTCATTCATTGATTATTATTATTTTATCATTCGAAACTAAAAGAATTTATTTGTTTTTGGTCTTTAACGGAAAACGTCATCTCATTGGAAGAAGATTATTATAGGTGTAAACAAAACTCACATAAATCTTCTTTCAATAAATGGAACCAATGAACTGTGTTGTTGCTGCTGGTGTTGCTGCTGCTGTTAATTAAACACATATGCAATAGTCTCAAAAGACATAAACTCACTCAATTGCTCACTTGCTCGTTTGCTCACTCGCTCACTCAATCGATCATCGCGATCGGCTGTAATTGTGGATTATGGATAAATTTTTGTCAAAATCTTTCTCGTGTAATGAGTTGTTGTTATTGAAACGAATGAGACACTGTTCGACAGTTGATTGATGGTTTAAAGAAAATACTGATGGCACCTGATTTTGTGGTCATCGTTTTCCATTTCATATTGCCATGTTTTCGAAAATGATTTGGAATAAAGAAGAAAAGAGGCGCTGAATTGATTTCAATTTATTTTCGAAAAATTTGGAAAAGTTTGAATGCGATATTCCATTTTATGAACCGTTAAATTTTTTTTTCACGTTTTTGTATTTCGATTGAGGCACATACGTGATATCGAAACAAGGCATAATCACATGACAATAGTAAATAATATGCTGTCAATTCGACGGAAAAATTGGCTAACAAAATGAATTAAACGAAAGACAGAGAGAGCGAGAGAGAGAGTGAACGAAAATAGGCGAAGAAAAACAAAATCGCATCGGCGACGCACCTTTATGTGATGAAAAGTAGAAAAATGAACTCAAAATAATCATTAAGTAGAGAATTGGCAATATTACAATAATCTGTGGTGATCGGTGATCAGTGATCAATGGAACGCGTTTCTGTTTTTTTTTTCTGTTTGCATTTAGTGTTTGTTTTATGAGTCGGTTTTTCGTATGAATGCAATAATAATAATAATAATTTGTCATATAAAGTGCATCCGCTTCATTGTTATTCGATGTTTTGTTTCAATTGAATTTTGTATGCCATCGAATTGGCATGGCTGGAATGCAAAATCATGATCAAACGGTAATTGATCAAAGAATTGAGATGGGTCAATCGATATAAATGATAAATATCCAATAAATGGCTAAATAATGTGCAACTTTGAAGATTTTTTGGACGAAAAAATAAAAAGAACTCAGAATTGGATGGAATGAAATTCGAGACTCAAGACACATGTTTGCGTATATGCATTTTAAATTTTAATCGATTTCAAATGGTTACACAATCAGAATGCATCAACAGTTTGCCAAAGAGATTGTTCAAATTTGCATTGTTTTTTGTTTCTTTAAATATTCAATCCTATGATGAGACAAGAAATCAGTCATTTCGAATGTGAATATTTAATCTTTTTCATCAATCCTTATTCATGCGCCAAATAGCGTCATCATCGAATGCATTCCATGAATACAAACAGATTTCAATTTGCTGGCTCATGTGTGGGAATTAATTTATTCAACTTGTTTTTTTTTTTCGCCAGATAGATAACGCTTCATTGCGCTATTTCCAATTCAAAGATCTAACTGGTGCCGCTGTGCGATGATTATTAAACGAAATCCATTTAAAAATAACAGCAACAACAATAGATAGAGCCCGCTAAACGCAAATGAAAATAATGAAGTAAAAAAGGCAGGAAAAAATTTGTTCATAGAATTTGGGCTTGTCGCAGTATTATTAATTGAAATCTTTTGTTTGAAATGGCTTAATAACATCACCTGAATGAAAAATGAGAATGAATTCAATTAACATAATTTTCAAATTCTTTGCGCACCAAACGCTGAACTAAAGAAAAAAAATGCTTTGATTTTGTTCCGTCTCCAATTCATATGTTTGCTTCTCCAGTCGCAAGTTTTGTTCCTTTTTTTTCATTTTCTTTTGTTTTTTCTTCTTCTTCTTTTTTATGAATTCCATACCTAAACGTGGCAACCGATCGCATCGAATGCTCGCAATAATGACTTCAACGCTTCAATAAAAAAAATATTTTTTTTTTTAATCCGATTCGGTGACAAAATGGTTCCTGGTTTATGTGGTTTAAACTAGCTTTGGTTGAATAAACTGATTTCTAATATTCAACGGATTTCTTTTTTCCAAAAAGAAAAAAAAAATGTGTTCAGTGTTCAATGTCTTGTGGCATAGAACAAAAGAATAAATAAAGTCCGGAAGTAACAATTGTTTCATAGCTACTACTATGCGGCACATTGTTGTCAAATCAAATCAAAAAATCATTTTCGAAATCCCATCGCATCAGTTTGAAGTGTTTATTTTAGCAATTGAATATATTATATCCATAATCCATATTTCACATGATTGAGGCGTTAACATTGTATTTTAAGCGGACCACATTCATTTTTTACATTCGCCGATTGTACATTAACATTGAGTCATATATTTGGTATCATGTTCTCTTATCTGCTTGTATTATGGTTTAAAAAAAAAAGAAACAATCAAGTAAGATCATGATTATTCAATAAATAAATATTTCATAGCCACGAATAGCCCGAAAATGGGCCAATATTTACGATTGAGTCATTTCCTTAGGGCCGATTTTACTTTTTCCACAAATGCAAAATCTTCGATATACAGTAATAATAGCACAATATAGATAGGTGTAATAAAGAATAGTTTGAATTGTGAATGCAGATATTTGCGAGACACATCCATGATTTTTGATGTTACCATTCAAGATGATTAAGAAATTTAAATAAAATTTAATTCTGCACGCATACAGTTGAATGTGTATTTGGGGGGCACAAGTGCTTCGACAATAACCATAAAAGTGGCATAAATTTGGAGCAGCAATCAGCTAGCCGAGCCACCAGAAATAACACGAAATACGTTTTCGTCTTTTTTGCTCTTTTTTTTTAAATATTATTTCGTTTTGCTTGTTCAACCTTCAGCGAACATTGAATATGCAGGAATGAAAGAATTCCCGAACTATCGTACTAGCACGTAACGGATTCGAGCATATTTAACAATGCAATAAACATTCAATGAAAGACTTTCTCTTTTTTCGCAGGAGCAAAGAGGAGACAAGAAACGGTGAAGATAAATCAAACTGATCGGCACATAGTATTTTAGATGTACTACTAATATTAGAATGAGCTTACAGTTTTGAATTTTCAAGTTAAAAGATATTGAATTCGAAATGATCATCGATGAGCCATTGGCCATTATATGCATTATGCTTATATCGTTTCAGTTTTAACGTTTTCACTGTCTTTGCCATTTCGTTTTCAAGTCTTTATAAATCTGACAGAATGTTTCAATGTTTAATAATGTTGAACGGTGTGTAGTTTTTTCTTTTTATTTTTTTTTTTTTTTTTTCTATTAAAGAGTCGATCAATCTCTTCGTGTATGTTGCAAACTTGCACAGACTCAAGCCAAATCGATAAACCGAATATGAAATGAAAAATAGAAAGAAAAGAAGGGGAAACAAGTATATTCCATATTTATTACGCTTCAGGTTTCATTTCGTGTGCGTATTTGTGTTTTTGAATGGTTTTTTTTTTTGGTTGCAGCTGATTTCATTGCATCGAAACGAACCGATGCATTTGTTTTGAATGTTACAACATTCGAGGCTTTGATGATGGTGTTTTGCTTTTAATACATTCACAACAATTCACAATAAAATATGCATGTGTGTAAAATGATACCATGAAATGGTAATTTTGCTCATCGTTGCCATTGTCAGCGTAACTAATTGGACAATATGAATACAATGACACAAAAATTATAATAATGAACTCCAGCTACAAGGAAGCATATAAATCATATGATTATCGTTCACAAAATCAAAACAAATTTAACAACAAGCATTTAAACGATTTACACGCATTTTGATTTAGTTGTTTCCCGTGAAATAGACGCCACGCATTGTTGTACCTAATGTTTGTGTCACAAACTGGTAGATACTCTTTCTATCGCAAACAATACTAAATACTAACAATAATAAAATAATTCATTGTATTCGACTTTTTCTGGTTTATGTACAAATGCAAAACTATTATGCATTCAACGGATTCGAATTCATCAGAAGATATGAACAGATGTGACATCGGTACAGCAATGAAAAATTGACGAGCAATGATGGGCAATGATGGGCGATGATGGGCAATGATGTAAGTCGTAGGTTTGCAAATAAATAGCAGGTCTTTGCCTTTGACATCGTAAAATGCTAAAAATTCTTAAATATTTGCTCAGCAGAACGATCAGCTTTTTCATGGCTAAAGTGTGAGAAAGTTCAAATGATTGAGTCAGCCTCTTTTCGGAGGAGGGGACTTTAAATCTATTATTTATTATTGTATCCTAAACAATATTCGAATATTTATTATTAACATTATGTACAACAGTTGCTATGGAGTCAAGCCATGATTCTATAATTTTTAGTGTCAACAAACGGAACAATATTCAAATACATATTACATTTCGAAAAGGCTTGAATTGTGGTATGTACGGCATGATATGGCATGTATTCAAAATTTTAATGAAACAACTACCAATGATGTTTGATGAGCTCAGCCTATGCTTTATTGGTTGCTGTTCACCAATTGAATTTAAATTTTGCATGAAAAATGGGAAAAGAGAGAGAGAAAGAGAGAGAGAGAATTTTCATCATTATTTCATACAATATTCGGAACGATGACGTTGACGTGATTTGGTGAGAATGGCATCAGTTTATACTTTTACAATTCATCAAAATGACGTTGATAAAACTAATGCAACTTCTTTCATGTGCGATTTACAATGATTTTGCGACAATAAAATATTAATAATGTGATTCACACATCTCACAGTCATCGCAAATTGCAATCAATGTCCAGATTTCAGATCGGTTCGATTAAAACGATGTGAAATATTGGAAATACATTGTGACACATTATGCTGTTGTATCTGTGCGATTAACATCTTATTGTTGCACTTAATTATATCTCATCATCCGGTTTCGGAAAATTGATTCATCATACAGATCAATCCACAGATTAACGCACTTGCATGATGCATGCTTATTGTGTTAATTGACGATAGTCCAATGTTTTGGGACAATTCATTTGCTAAATATGAACATTGAACATAATAAAAGAATTTAATGTCTGTGTTACATGTGATTTGTTACACTTTAAATAACAACTTTTCAATTTCTCGAACTTAAACGGCAGCACCTAAATAAAAATTTGTTTTCACTTTGACATAGAGCATAACATAGAAGAGTAGAGTATTTGACTAACACTCCGAGCTTGGCTGAATTATAAGTTTGTGTATGCACAAATTCGCTGAAAAAAACATCAGCATACCAGATTTAGGCTTCAGAAAACATGTAATCACTTGCAGCTGTAATTGACTTACAGCTCTCAGCTTTCAGGTTTTGATTTTTAGCTCTGCTATATATATATGCGATGGTGTTGTTCACATAATCTTCGATCATTTTTTCATTTGTATTTGTGAAGGTCGTTCTATATAGTTCTGTTAAGCTTGCTTGCCACCTAATTTCTGTTTTCCGACCGTTTCTCTTTGTACCATGTACCATGTACCATGACCAGATTTTCCTGCAATTTATATCTTATATATTTTTTTCTTTCTCTTCACTATTTTCAATAAAGCGGCGATGCACACACATGAGCACCGCACACAATGTAAAGCCACCCAAATTACATACATGTAATTACTTCATATGATACACAACAGCACAAAACTACAGAACTAGTTATTCAATTCAAATTTACAAAGAACAAAAAAAATATGCATCCATTTTACGTATTTCCGAAAAAGGCACCGAAACATTGGTGCTACACAACATACATACCCTTGCCGCCATTTCAATTGAACAGAAGATAAATACCAATTTGGAATTAGTACACATGTGAGCCACTGATTCCTAGCAATTTAATTATTATCGTAAGCTTTCCAAATCGCTTCGATCTTGAATTTTATCGTTTAGGAACTAGCTGTCAAATAAATTAAATAAAACTGTTCAACAATCAACAATTCAATGTTTTAAGTGCAATAATTGCATTTGAATTGGTCAATTAAAATTAACCAAGCGAATGAATGGGATCAATAATAATATAGCAATTTGGTGGAATTTTATCGATAAGCCATCCAATTAAACTGAGGTCTCTCACAAAATCACAAAACGTGATCACATTGGACAGACCTTACCAACAGACGTGTTCAGATTATGAAGAGAAAAAAAAAAATTCAGCAAAAATTGCAAAAGGGAAAAACGTCTGTTTCCTACTAAAATTGAAGAATTTACAGTGAACATCGATATGTGGACGCAAAGAAAAGCCATACATTCTGAAATAAAAAAAAAAAAAATGTGATAAATGTACTCTTTAACGCAATCACTATTCATGAATCATAAATATTTAATTGTCCATAAGGAAGGAAAAACCCATATAACTCGACACATCTGACCGAAACGCGATTTAAAATCTCAACAAAATATACTGAAGAAGGAAACAATTCAGTGGCGAAACTAAATTGAAGAAAAAAGACGCACAAGCAGAAGAAGATTAAATATCGCACGCATATGTGCATACATAATGACAATCAAATGATCGATGTGTTTCACGCGCAAGCAACAAACGTGGCCGGCATCGCAATTCTTTCTTTATAAAATTATATCTATTTTATGTCTGTCTGCAGACAATGGATCACAATGCTACATTCCATTTGTTTCAGATGCATGCATTAATATTGAACATTCCATTTTCTTTTAAAAACTCTTGAATTTGTTGGTGTTGATTTTTAATTCATCTTCATCGTTCACCTTTTCTTTTTATATTCGAAATCAAGTGATTGAAACTGTTTGATTTTTTGATGGGCAAAGAGAAAATGAATTGGATTCATTTATGAATTGGATACATTTATGAATTGTAGTTGTGTGTGTGTGTGTGTGTGGAATTGTGGCCGTTTCACTGGTTTGCTATTCAATCGCCGTGGCCCTCAATGCGTTCACGGTGCCATTGTTCGAAATTACATTTCTTTTAATATAGCACTGCTGTTACGCTCGTTGGGAACAAATGAATTTCAATGAATGATGAAAAGATGGAATGCAATAAATATTAACAATGATACAAAGTAAATTGGCTGTGAGAGAAATGAAAAAATGAAGACAAAAACACAGACAAACAAACATTCAAACATATGCAGTTTTCTTGCACAGTGATCAGTGAACGGTGCACCATTGACACATGCTTGCTTCAATAAATTAACAGTTTATTGAGTTATTTGTTAAACGTTTACTATTGTGCATTTATACAAATTGAAACAACAACATAATGTACAGAAAAATTCAAACGTACAAAAGTACGCATTACGAGCGTAAAATAAAAATAAAATTTGGCCACAAATTAAAACATTATGACATTTTTTACGGAAGCAGAAAATTCTGAGAATTAGATAAACTAATTCATCAATAAAGTGCAAATTCATTTGACCGCCATCTAATTTGATGGTCTCATCATTTCACTTCGTCTTCTGTTTTGTTTCGTTTATTTTCAATTTAAATTTTTGTTTTGTTCCGTATTGATTTAAAATTTGCACCACATATACTTACATATATTATTAGACTAGGTAACAGGTGATAGGCAATAGACGATACTAGATTTGTCATCAAAAATATTACTTTTTCCGTTCGATTTTTCTTTTTATTTGCATTTGAGGCTTGTTTATATTTTCACTTCGGCTGAGTTCAATCAGACACATATCTTTCTGCAAATATGAGCCATGTTTGGTTTGAAAAGAAAGTTACAAAAGTAAAATGTGAAGAGGAAAAAAATCTTTTTTTAAATATAAAATCATATACACCGAGAGAGAGAAAGAAAGAGAGAGAGAGAGAGACAGTCAGAAGAAATGGCAACTCAATTCAATTGCTACACGTTTTTGATTCATGTACAACACACGGTATAACGTATGTCGTATGCCGTATATTGTACGAGAATATACGATCAACATTGCATACAAATCGGAATATCATGTCAATCCAGAGCTTGGCCTTAACATTATCTTTGTCTAGTACACGCACTCACACTCAAAAACTCAAATCCCATTGTATTTTTAAAAGCGAATTCATTTAAGCGCAGCTAGATTTATAAATCGAATCCATTTCGACATCGTTCAAATGAAGAACGAAAAAATAAATAGTCAATGCCAAGATATTCTCAATCTCTTATCAACAACGAATCCGATCTTTGTCGAACACGCCATTCATTCATCCATTCATTCATTCATTCATTCATTCATTCATTCATTTACAATATTTTTAAAGAAGTTATGGGAATTATTTATTGTTGGTTTATAATTTGCCTGTTCCCAAGTCAATGTGACTGTCATCAGTCTGAACCGGATCATCAATATTGATCGTTGTTTCATGGATTAACATGAATTCATTTTGTTCATTTTTTTACTTTTTCCTCATATTGTTTCTTTCTGTTTCGGGACATTCCCATTATAATTATGGATCGAAGGGTAATTCACCATTTTAACAAGTACCTATCAAATGTGTCAATCGGTATAAATATAAAAATTATCATCATCATCATCAATTTATGCATACTAGGATTTACAAATGAATGCATATATATATTTATAAAACTGTTAACTGTTCACTGTTCAAGCTGTTTACGCAGTTAAACTCCCAAAAATGAATCAAATGAAGGCGAATGAAAGCAACGAGATAAGAAAAAAAATAACACAATGAAATAAAATAATCAACAGACCTAAAGTAAGAACTTCATATATCAGGATATCATCACGAAAATCTGTTCGTTCAAAGACTTCGGCACTATTTTGTTTTCCTTTTTCGTTTGAATGAATACACGATAAATGTGCTAAATTTATGATTACGGACAGAATGCGATCTTATTTGCGTCATTTGAAATGAATGGAAAATGCGTCTTGTCATCGCATTTATTAACTTTCGAACACTTTCTCATTAACTTTTTTTTTCTTCGTCTTTCTGTTTTCCATTTCGTCTCGTCTTTTTTTGTTTTTCAACCATTAAACTGTGAAACATTGAACATGCATTTTCACAAACCTAATGCTCAATGCTCAATTGAGCACCATCGACCATCGACCATTGATTGAATATCAATCTCAATATGTATATAATATATACAATAACTAAACAAGACAAATACACGGATATAAAATGACGGATTTCGAAAAAGTTAGTTTAATGTGAAAGGTTGAGATGAGAAAAAAATGAAGACGATTCTGTTGTTCGATCGATTCATTCGGTTAATATTTTATTTGATTTCAAATCGATAGCTGAATTTATAGTTTCTCCCCACAGGAATTTCATCAATAATAACAATAAAAGGGACAGAAAACAGTTGCCCATTTGTACTGTTACGATAACGGTGAATTAATATCAGCATGTGTTTTTAGATGTTTTTGGTTTTTTATCTTCATCAAATAAAGGAAAATATGAAATTGTGGGAACCAAATTATTTCGAGCCCATTGAATTGATGATAAGTTTATTTATTTATTTATTTAGTTTGAATTTATCGGCCATTTTAGAACTTTGCCATTTTAGAACTTTCCGTTTTAGAACTTTCCGTTTTAGGACTTTTCGTTTTAGAACTTTCCGTTTAAAAGCTGTTCGTTTTCTGTTGGAGTCTTTTTCTTTTCTTCATTTTTCCATTACATTGTGTAAACAACGATTTGATATCAAAATTCTGGTTTCATTTTATTGTCGATAAAAGTATTGACATTGTAGCAATGGGCTACAAAACATAGGCATATTCTCATTAATATACAATCGATGTGCTCATTTCGGGACTAGAAAATTGGGCAACATCCATAATGAACCTGATCAAGATGAATATTGAATATACATATAAACATTTCAATGATTATTATTATTAGTATTTTCTTTCTTTTTCTCTTAGTTTCCTTCGTTGAGCCGAATGTGAATATCGATTGAATACAAAAGACAAAATTAAACTGACGCACTTTAAATACGCTCATAAAGTTAACAAGTCTTTTTTTTTTGTTTCTTCTTTTTTCGAAATCCAACATATTTATAGTTTAAATCAACATTTTCTTTTCGAAGAGAACCAAAAATAATAACCATTTCACCAATTACGAAACACGAGAATGCGACCACATCATATCATAATGACCAATTTTTTTTTTGATGTGGCAACGCAAACATTGACTTTGAAATTAAGTTCAAAAAGATTCTATAAGAAATGCTGATGAAGAGATTGATAGAAAAGAGAATATATTGAATATTGAAATGATCGATTTCGAAATATCGATTTCGGCACTGTTTATTAATCGTCATAAATTAGCTTTCGAATTTAATGAAATTTTGAAGTTGTAACATAAAACGCGCCAAAAATATATCCAATATTGACTTAATGATGTTCATCAACATCTAACATAAGTGGAAAAATTCCGAACTGTGACCATCTCATAATCTACAGCAATTTAAAATTCAATGTTCATAACAATTATATCAAATTAAAATGCATGGACATTGATCCGGTTTCCAGTTTCCAATGTTGAACTGAATGAAATTCATGGTTGAAAACAGGTGGGCTTCCCCAATGGTGTGATTTGTAATTTGTAATTTAGTTACACTTTGCATCGATTTGTGACAAGTGTAATCGTGTACAATGTATACGATAACATAAATAAAAACATTCATTTTGCTTTGAATTGAATTCAAATGTGCAATATTTATGTTGGATTGGTGTGGCCTCTGGCCGTTGCTCGATGATTTTGTTTTTTTTTTTGCGTTTGCTTTTGCTTTTGCTTTTATGCGAACGGATTTAATTTGAGTTCATCTATCGTAAACGCTTTTTCTTCGTTTTATTCATTCTCTTTTCTACGAATCCATTTCATAGTACGATATGTGATGAAAAAATATATTAATCGCTTACAACCTGCAAAAATGAGAATTGTGGAGTACAACCATATTGTGGTAATGCGTACGTTAACTGGAAATAGCTAACGGGTTTTACATTCACACGCGATACATCGAAATGATGCCCAATATATAATGAAATTTGTATGCATATATGTATAATATATATATGGATATGGATATGGATATGGATATGTGTATATAAATATTTGTGGTCATTTTTGTTCCACACCGAGGCGTATTCATTCGAATTCATTGGACACTTGAAGAAAAATGCTTTAACATTCCGATAAAAACAAGTATCGAGTATTGAGTCAATGTAGACGTTAAACACCATTCTCAATTCTTGTAATAAAAACAACGCCATACCAAAAAACAATGAGATCAACATCAATTATGAAAGGGATCGAATACAAAGAGAGTAACAAATAAGAGTCAGAGACCTAAGAGAAAGACAAGGAATGAATGGAAGAGATTCATTATTTTGCAATTGATTTTTGTGCTCATTTCACAGAATGAGTAAGTGTTGATGTGATCTTTTTTCGCGCTCTCTCTCTGTCTGTCTCTCTTTCTGTCACTCATTCAATTGTTGAGTCATTGCCAGTGGAGAAAAAGATATCATCGACAAATTTTGCGTGTCATTTCGTCCACAAAAACGGTGAATTCCCAAAGTAATGTGATGTAATCAATTTGATTGACAAATAACCATGATTTACATTTTTTGAGGCATGCATTCCAAATCCGAAATTATTTTTATATATCATCTTGGCTCTGAGAGTGTCAATTGTTCGTCGTTCATAGCTGAAATGATGGAATTTTGCACACAAGAAAATGAAAAGAAAAAAAAACACCAGCATAAATAAGTCAAAAGCAATAGTATCCCTCGCTCTTGCTCCGTCGCATTGTAAATGATAATGATGTGAGACAGTGAAGAAGAAGGAGCACAAAATACTTTCACTGAACTTCACGTAAACTTGAAATTAAGACAATAACGATAAAAGATACATAAAAATTGCAAATCATCAAACAACTATGTTCAATGTAGTATTTTATTATTTCCGTATCGATATGTGTGTTCAGTATTAAGTGTTCGATGTTCAACTTCAGTGAACCGAAATTCCGAAAAATTATTTTCTTTTTGCCGAAAAACTGATTTTAATTTTCCTGTTGCTGGTGAATATATTGTATGTATTTCGCTTTCGATCAATTAGAGAATAATGTGTATACACAAATCTATCCAATCAATGTAACGATTTGTGTGTTTGTGTGTTTGTGTGTTTTTGTATTGGCAAAATAGTTTGTGCAAATTTATGGAATCAACACCAAACATCATACTAATGCCAAATGCCATCCAAAAGAAAGTGAAATATTTTGAATGTGTATTATTCTCTGAACTGTTTTGAATCACAACAGATACTCGGTCAGTCAAATAATAAATAATCCATATCTTCGAATCAATGGCATGGTTTTCGGATGACGCAATGCCGGATCAAATGTGCGAGACACAAGATAAGTACAAATCTTTCTCGGATTATTCGATCACCGAGCGGCTTATATTTTTTCTTTCTCTCCAATTTCTGTTACACATCTATTTGTGAAGCTCATTCAAAGATTTCTAATAGTTTTGCAGATACGTAAAATATGTCAACATACTATTTTGTTTACCATTTGACACCAGCGACCAGCGCATGGAAGTGAAAGGGGTCAGCATAGATTTTGATTATGTTTTATTAGTTTTTGTTTGCTTGATTCCAATAATGAGAAGAGAGACGAAAAAATTGACGCAATTCTATGAATCATTCCCTTTTATTTGAATGCGTGTGACGTATTTGCAGTCAATTGGCAGAATCCATGAAATGATCGGTATGGGGCGCGCAGCTTTCCATTCTTTCGCATATAATCACGAAATATTTGGTGTGCGAAATATTTCAATTTTTTTATATATTCAAGTTTAAACCACATTCACACACACACACACACACACACAAAGATGTATGTGCTTTTGCTCCAAATATGCAAATATTTATACGAATAACGGGTTTTTCTTTTTTATTATTATTCGCGATTGAGATTAATTTGCATTAATGAACTATCGTCAAATGTTCAACAATATTTTGGTACGCAACACGTGATACATTTTCTTCCAACATACATTTTCAAGCTTAAATGTTTTGAATGTTTGCAACAAGCGAGGCTAGCAACGGGGCTGATTTGAATTGGATTTGTTTTTATTTTTTTGTTGGAATAAGACAAATCAATACCTGTATCAAAATCTATTCACTATTCACACATTTATCTAATGTTTCGTTGATAAAAATTTAAAATTTTTGAATTTTATTTCAAAACCGTG